>JADRCC010111191.1:0-15147 GCA_019843855.1 Hylomyscus alleni
AGAGAGAGAGAGAGAGAGAGAGAGAGAGAGAGAGAGAGAGAGAGAGAGAGAGAGAGCCTTGAAGAGGCAGACATATTTTTAAGAACCAGATGTCTAGGAGGACCTAAGTAAACAGAGTCAGTAGACATGACATGAATATTTCTATTCCGAACTTACAGCAGCTGTGGCTGCCTGTATATGCGAGTCTACATTCTGGCATGGAAAGGGAAATGGCACATGAATCCACATCATTAACTGTGGAGTTATTAACAGATGGTGACTTTTGCAAGAAAAAAAACCTCAATTCTCTTTATGGGTAAGGCCCCTGCTAGATCTTCTCCCTCCAGAGAATGACCTCTCATGAATTAGTAAATAGGAATAACTAGCTGGATCCAGAGGGTTATTTAAAAAGTAAAGTTGGGTTTGATGGCACATACTTTAATCCCAGCACTCAGGAGGCAGAGACAGGCAGATCTCTGTGAGTTCAAGACCAGCTTGGTCTACAAAGAGAGTTCAAGAAAGACCAATATTACAGAGAAATCCTGTCTTGAAATCCAAAAAAAAAGGAAAAATAAAATAAAATAAAATAATGCATAAAGTTGGGAGAGATGTGGAGGGTGAGGTTGATCTGGTTGGAGTAGGAACCTGGTTATGATCAAAATTCATTTTATACAGTTTCCAAGCAATAAAAGTATTATACCAACAAGAAAACAACTATATTGCTAAATGTCTAATAATAAGTACAATTAAAATGTGCTTTTTAGAGTCTACTGATTGCATTTGGAGGGTCTGAAGGGACCATATTTTGAGATGCATGTTAACAATATACTGTGAGTTAAATCTTTGAAATTATTTAAATGTCTATTGATAGAAATTGTTGTATGCCATCTTAAACATACTTTAGAGGACATGTAGGCACAGAGGTGGAGAGTTTAGGGAATATTTTTGTCACTTTTCCTTCCTCAATAATGCTCAGAACACTTTAACTCTTTCCTTTGACTACTGGTTTTCATCACAATGTTTTAAAGTTTATTTGGATAATTTTATTATTATACAATAATGTCTTGATTCTCACATGTAATAATCATTCATTGGTGACATGTGCTTGAGCTTTGATTTTAATTGTCTGTGACTGTTTTTGAAATTTGGTCTCCACCTCTAGTAGTTTAAATGATAATGACTCCCACAGGCTCATGCATTTGTCCCTAATTGGTAGGAATTTTGGCGAATGAGGATTGGCCTTTTTGGAGGAGGTATATCACTAGAAGTGGGTTCTGCCCCCTCCAAAAGCCACCCCATTTCCATTTAACTATCTCTGCCACCTACATGTGGATCAAGATGTAAGCTCTCAGCTACTACCTCAGTGCTGTGCCTGCTTGCCTGCTGCCATGATCCCCACCAAGATGTTCATGGATACTCACCTTCTGAAAATGTGGGTCTCAAGTATTGTTTTTTATAATTTTCCTTGTTCATATTGTTTGATTGTAGCACTTAAAAAGTAGCTAAGATTCTCTTCTAGACTTTGTGGTTTATAACATAGGACCATCACTGTCAATACAGGCCAAGTGAGAGAGTCTAGCATCAAACTAATGAAAACTGCTATATTCCAAGTGTCTAACAGAGTATCCAGCAAATAGGAGCTGCTCAAAATACTCTTACTGAGTGTAGCAACAACTAACCTTGTATTAAATGACCAAATGGTACCATAATTAAGCTAGAGTTTATATTCACACAGTAGGTGTAAAGATTTGACATAAACACTGAGGCTTTGGGAAACCTCCTCAATTCAGAAGCATAGCTGAGATCCTATGAGTCTGAATGACTTGTCTAAAGCTCACCTCTATTCAGTGTAAAACCAGGGGCAAACTATGTGCTTATCATTCTATATCTAAACTCCCTGTTCTAGTTGCTCCTCTACAAAACAGCTATGTTGTTAAGCTCACACTGTTCTGGCTAAAAAGTTCTGACTAGAGAAAACCTTCAAATCTATGAATGTAATGTTTGGTACAATATATGATAAGTGTATTTAGTACAATATATGATATGTCCTAAAGGAACAGGGCCAGAAGTTCCTAAATCTCATGGACTGTAAGATAAAGTAAGTCCTTGTTTTAGAGGTGGATAATATACAGGATTTTTCTTAAAGATACCTTTGTTTTTATATGCATGGGTGTTCTTCCGGAATGTCTGTTCATGGGTGACTGATCCCCTAGAACTGAACTTTCAGAGAGTTGTGAGCTATTATGTAAGTTTTCAGGATTTTCTTGGGCCATCTAAAAGAATAGTTGGTGTTCTTAATAACTGAACCATCTCTTCAACCCCCAAAAATGTTAAAATCAATTTATTTAAAGTATGATAGAAAGAGTTCTTTTTCTTTTCATATTTATATTTTAGTAAAACTCAAGAACTGATGGACAATTGTGAAACAGAGAGATAAATGGCATAAGTTTCTATGTTTGTAGTATAAGGTATGACTAATGGGGTTCTATGTATCATAAATGGCATCAAATTATCATGAAGAAGAAAGGAAAAATAATATTTACATGAAGACCTAGATGGGCAGTGTTTTTTAAAGAAATGGAAAAGAATAAATGTCATCTTGTTCCTAATTTATAATAACTTTGATATTATTTTTTCTCTATCATCTTTTGTAAACCGCAAACTTAAATAATGTAGGCTTAACACTGAACACATTCAATAAATGTCACTATCTCTGATTTCACCATTTAAAATTCACATTAACTATCACACTGAAGCATATTATGATAAAGACTGTTTTGTTTTGTTTTGTTGTTTTGTTTGTTTGTCTTTATTTCATCTGAAGGTTGGGTGCCTGAAGGTAGGTAGACATTCTCTCACTGACTTCTCCTAGCCTGAGTGGTTGATCAGATAGATAGTTGGCATCAGATTATCTGACAAGGAAACTAAAGGAGTTTGCCAAGGGTTTCTAGTTGAACAGCCTCAGTCTGATCACATATGTCCTTTACTCTAGGGACTTCTCTTTGCTTATACCAGCAATTTACACAGTGTGTCTCCCAGAGCAACTGTACTACCATTACTTGGGATCTTCTTCACACTATTAGACCCTACTCTACCAACTTGACCACAATGTACAGATGTGTTACCAGGTAAACTGAGGCCCTCATCTGTGGATGCTACCTGTTGAAGCTTAGAGCTACCAATTCTTCATCCAGTTACTTATATCTGCTGTTGCAGACAGAACTTGACATACATTGTACTGCTTTTAGTTTTTCAATATTTAAACCATTCTTGAGAAATTATATATGGCATCTCGATCAACAATGCAACAAATGTAGTAGGAGTAAGAAAGAGGCTGAAAGGAGCAGGTAGCCCCATCCTTCTACTGATCATCTTGGCAAGCTGTAAAACTTCTACAAGATCTGTATTTTGCTTGGGCAAAATTAAAAGTAAAATTTTACACAAAGTCTGGCAGTCTCTGAAATGTGACAAGCATTAAAGGTAAGGTAAATGTAGATTGATGACCAATATTAATAACATATTAGTGACATTATGAATAGGTAGTGACATTTCTGAATTAACCTCACAAAATTTCAGAGAGGCTCCTCTAATTTGTTTTTCTTTCTTTCTTTCTTTCTTTCTTTCTTTCTTTCTTTCTTTCTTTCTTTCTTTCTTTCTTTCTTTTTTCAAAAGGAATTTTAAAGTAATTCCAGTTCAATAGACTTTGTCTATGGAAAGGGTACGGTTTTGTATGTGAGAGTACATTTGTGCATTATGTATAGATGTACATGTGTAGGGCAGTGGTCTGTTCAGGCAACTTAGGCTCAGTCAAGTAACAGGCCTAGAACCCTGGAGCCCCAGTGGGCAAACTTTGCCTGCAGGAGGTTAAAGGAGTTTGGCTATAACTCCTGAGTCTTTGGCTCCTGTTTCAGTCACAACCTCTCACAGCTTCCCCAGCAGGAGATGTGTGCTCTATCAGGTAGACAATGCACAAAGTTCCTAGCATTCTAAATGGACCCTAGCCCCAGTCATCTGACCACAGCCAGACATGCCTAGCCCCACAGATAGCCACGCCCCATACAATATAATGGGCTGTTCACTCCCTCCTCTTCTCTCTTGTTCTTTGTTCTTCTCTTGCCCTCTTTCCTCTCTTGCCTTCTCTCCCTCTCTCCTGCCCTGTTTTCTTCTCTTGCTTCCCTCTTTCCTTTCTCTCTCCTTCTCTTCTCTCCTTCCTCTCCATTCTTTCTCTCTAAATGACTAGCCTATTTTCTCTTTCCTATAATAAAATATCTCCTTTATACGTTGCCTCCTTTTTGACTAACATGCCCTGCCACAGATATCTGCAGCAAAGAGCTTCAGCCATCAGCTTCAGCAAGAGAGAGACTCAGGCCCAGATATACAGGCCCCACACACATGTATGTGTATGTGTGTGTGTGTGTGTATATATGTGTGTCTGTGTATATGTGTCTGATGTGTTTTTGTGTGTCTGTGTATCTATGGAAGCCAGAGGATAACATGAGGTGTTGTTCAGGAACTGCCCACCTTGGTTTTTGAGACAAAGCCTCTTACCATATAGGCTAGGCTCACCATATAGGCTAGGTTGGTTGACCAGTAATTCAAATTCTTTCCAAAGAATCACACAGATCATTGTTTCTCCAGTACTGGGATTATAGAAAGATGCTATCACACATAAAGATTTGATGAATAGAATCCATGTTCTTGAAAAGTCCTCCATTGACTGAGCCCCATTTCCCCAGCCCCATTTTAAAGTATGTTTTTAAAGTAGAGGAAAGATGTCAGTCTCTAGTTTACATGTCGGAAAAGGGTAATGTTGTCTACTGAGTAAACTTTTCATATGATGATAATCTGAGCCTTTCTCAGGATTCTCTACAGGAAAAGAGACATCAATGGAATATGTATTATAGAGGGAATTTACCAGATTGCCTTATATTGTATGGACTGTGTAGTCCAACAGTGTCAATGTGAACTAACCATCATCACACTCAGAATGAGATTAATGCTTGTGTTGTGGCCTCTAATGCTATTTGAAAAAAATTGTGTTGGCACACATGTAATTTCTATTTAGTTTAAATCTATTACTGAAAAAAGTTATGATCCCTGTGTGGCCAATGGTATAAACTCCACTGCATGCCAGCACAGAGACTGTCAATTAGAAATTAATATGTAGTAGCAGGGTAGGCTCTATACTTAATTCAGTGAAACTTCTATCTCTTATCTATTTATCAGCAAAGAGAGAAGCTGCTTTCTATCTCTGGTTTATATTTGTGATATATTAATATTAAAAAGACTGGTCTTTCTTATTTTTTTCTTTATTTTATTTTTAGGTGTGAAACTTTCAGGTCTCAGGAGCTCTCTCCTAGTTCATATTTTCAAGATCTTTTTTATCATTTGTATTGTTCTCTACTGAAGGCTTGGCAATTTGTCTCTTCTCTGAACTGTGGCATCCGGCTGAACTTAGCCTGCAAATTGCAACCTAACAAGACCTGAATCCATTTTTATGCATGACATCACCATTACAATTCGACACATTGTAGCATTTGAATATTTTAAAAAGAATCAGAATGTCGACTCATTCAATTTATCACCCACGGTAAGTCCTGAATTTTTCTCTCTGCTGCCATCATCTCCAGCTATTCATGGCACTTTCTGTTTCCATTATCTTCCTTGCACTGACATTCACATCTGTTCCATTTGCCTGATTCCAGTGGCTCTGATTTGTCCATCTAATCTGCCTAATGTGTTAAGATGCTGCAACAGCTCTGCAGTGCCCCCTAGGATATGTGAACCTCACGACTTCTGGATTCATTGTTCTGGGCTTTCAGAATAAACACACACCTTCAGACTTGTTCCAGATCTTATTTATGTGACTCCCAGTGCTCCTCACTTAGATATTTTCTTACAAATTACCTTAAAGATTCCAGGTAAGCAATCAAACAAAGCATGGGGAAAGAAAGCTTACTAAGTACCTCAAGCCTGTTTTTCGCTTTTCTGTTCATTTAAGAAAGTTAACTTTTTATTTTTGGTGATATTACCTATTCTTACCCCCCACCACTCCCCCAAAATAACAGCCTATGTAGAAAACCATCGAAGAGAATTATCAAAAAATCTGATAAAGAAGTTGAAATATAGTTCTCCACAATTGATGACTTTTGGTAGGGGTGTGGGCGGAGAAGAAACTGTCAGAAGAATTATAAAATGTTTGGCTACAGCTTAATCATTTGTACCATGAATGAAGGCAGAATTATCAAAACCAAAATGAGCTGACCACATATGCATGAACTTCCATTTATAAAGGAATTATGGGAATAACACATGACAAAAATCTAGTGGATGAAAAGTACTATATTAAACCAGTTTTCTTTAAGGGGCTGAGCACAGGGATTTGACCATGATCCAGGGAGAATATAGATAATACAAATTAGACTTGTGGTCTTTCTTTTTTGTTTGTCTGGGGTGTGGAATAGGCAGGAAGGTCACAAGGGTAGTAGGTAGACTTGAGGGGCCTAGGGAGTGAATGTAACTAGGGCATATTGTATGAAATTTCCAAATAATCAATAAAAATATTATGTTGAAAAAGAAGAAAGCTAAACCTAGCACCAACTGTCAACTATATTTTGTTTTGTTGGTCTACTCTTAAGAAGCCGTAGGGATAATTGAGAGAGCACACTGAATCTTCACATACACTAGCTCAGTGGATTTCATGTCCCCTTGCTTCAGTAGCCCAATAGTAGGCATATCACACAGTTGCTTAAGCAAATCTTTGTAAATGGAATAAGTTCCATTTAGCACATTTGCATGCCTCAACACAAAAGAAAGCAACTCAGAGATTATAAAAGTAATGAAGAAACTGTCAAGAATCATAAAACGTCTGGCTCCAACTTAATGACTTTTACCATACATAAAGGCAGAATTACCAAAGCCAAAATAAGCTGACCACTTATGCATAAACTTCCATTTATAAAGGAATTATGGGAATAATAGATTAAAAAGGCTTGCGAGTGAAAATTAGTATATTTATTAAACTAGTCAGCATCCTGCATGTGCCATTTGGAATCCTATCTTCCTGCTTTTTACTCTGGTAGAGAGACACTGCCACCCCTGGTCCAAGTCAGTCTAATTAAAATAGCTTTATCTGCCAGGCGGTGGTGGCATACGCCTTTAATCCCAGCACTTGGGAGGCAGAGACAGGTGGATTTCTTTTTTTTTGTTTGTTTGTTTTTTTTTTGTTTTTGTTTTTGTTTTTTTGGAGACAGGGTTTCTCTGTGTAACCCTTGGCTGTCCTGGAACTCACTCTGTAGACCAGGCTGGCCTCGAACTCAGAAATCCACCTGCCTCTGCCTCCCAAGTGCTGGGATTAAAGGTGTGCGCCACCACCACCTCAGGTGGATTTCTGAGTTCGAGGGCAGCCTGGTCTACAGCATGAGTTCCAGGACAGCCAGGGCTATACAGAAAAACCCTGTCTTAAAAAACAAAAACAAAAACAAAAAAAAAGATAGCTTTATCTATCAGGGGAGAGAAAGAGCCCCTTCTAAGCAGGAGTCTCTTCCTTTTGCATATCCACCCCTTCTCTTTTGCTCCTTTTTTCATTCAGAAAAGTAAACTAAAAGTTTACTGAACGCCACTGTCACACTACACCATTAATGGAACGATGCACTATTAATTTTGAGATCACTTTTGTTTGCTTTCTAGCTACCATCTGATATAAAAACTTGCTTAATAAGCTTTTTCAGGCAAATGATTACTTTTTAAAATTAGGGGATTTTTTTTCCCAATAATTTTAATTTTTAAATGTGGATGCTAATCCTGAGTGCTCTTTGGGAAATTATGATAATTTCAGTGCTGTCAAACTACTTACAGCCAATAAGTATATAATAAATACATCTATAGGAAACAAGGTAAAAATAAAGCATACGGAAATAAAGATTATAATTTGTAAAGACTATTATTGTTCATTCTTTTTTTATTGTGTTTATATGACACATGTCCTTATTTTTCATTTTACATTTTGAATAAATGTTTCTGTGTTCTAATTGCATGTCGTTGACTTGGAGGAGGTGAGGACAACAGGCAAGTAATTCTTATGATGTGTCCAGTTCTAGTGCAACAGTTTTCAGAAGACTTAACCCAAAGGACACTCAGTGCTAACATCAGTAAAATTTTTTTAGATGATGCCACTTTAGGTCTAGAAAAGACAGATGAAATTTAATCATCAACTTAAATGCATGATGGATCAACTGACGGATGGTAGTGACAAAGTACCTTCCTCTGTAACTCAGCACAGGACCAGAAACAATTCATTTAAAGGACAAGGAGGGAAACTTGTTAGAGAAGGTGAGAAACATTAAAGAATCACTAAACACTACAATGAAGGTTTTCCCTCTGGGACTGCACCTCTAAACACATTTGCCATGCTTTGGTTTGGACTCAGTGAGGTATTAAATTTAAGTGTGAAATTGTTGCTATGGCCATTATCAAATTGATCCCAAAGCAAGTATTAATACCTGCAGTTCTATATGTTCTGTGTGAGGTCTTTGTCACCATGACCTACATCAGATTTAAACCTCTTATAACACACAAAATATCATCCTCTAGCTACCCTTCCCTTCTCATGAGACTGTTTTTCTGTAATCATGGAAGCCAGAAACTAATCATATATGTGTGTACATATGCATATATATATGTATATATATATATGCATGTATGTACATATTTAGGCACACACATCTTATTGACCTATATATGAGAATTCTAATACATATATTATAAATATATATATACACATGCATATATATATATATGTACATATGAACTAAGACTCCTGGAAATACAAAAAACTATCATTATATCAATAGGATGTATATATGTGTGTATGTGTGACATATATGGGTATGATACATCTACTACTTTCATTAAAATGTGACATTTTATAGAATAATGTTTTCTTTAAAATATCTTATTAAATAATTTTAATTTTCCATTTGTATTAATATTATGCATCATAAAATTCTAAGATAAGACACAAGTTAAAGGGCATTGTCCAAGGGCACCCAAAGAGCAAATGCCTTGCTTCCGACCTTTAAGTTTTAGTTTTTCATGTAAACACCAGTTCTGGTTCCTGGTTGATAAGCTTTGCTGGTGACTGAATAAATACTTCAACCTTTATGAAAACCTTTAAGAGTTTAAATAAGTTAATTTCTTTTATATAAGGATGCTATCATACTTAATTCAAGGTGATCCCCCACATATATGAAGTATGGGGGCCTAGATAAACAAAGTTAGCCTAAAGCCTGAGTAACAGTCCCAGGATGAGTTTGTTACAGCATCCAAGCTGCTACTTTGCCCACCGTGAAACTGAGACAATGATCGGCTGTGTATTTTTCTTGTCTTGCTCTTCCCCAGTGAATAAGAGGAATGCAGCCACCTAGATCTGAAAAATGTCATCATTTTTCAAGTGCAAGATGGGCTCCAATTTACCTGTTTCTGTTGCTGGAAATCCAGTCTGAAATAAGTGTTGATGCCTGCTGGTGACAGTGCTTGTTCCCAAAGCTACATGCCAACATGATCACTTCCCTCCGTAGCTCTCTACACATTTTCAAAGAGAAAGATTAAAGAAAATGTTACTATTTGAAAAAAATCAAAGCAAATCATTTTGGATGGTTGGATGGACAGATGGATTGATGGATGGGTGGTAGTTGAATATAGATAGTAAATATACATATGGGAAAGCCAGAGACAAACAGACCACCAACTCTCATATGTTAGTTATCTCCATTGTCGTCTTGATTGGATTCAAATTTAGCAATTAATATATGTCTCTTATATACCTATTGTTTCAAGAGACAGTTTATTGAAGAAACAAGACCCATCCAGAATGCACATGGTACCATTCCATGGGCAGAAGTATAGACCTTATTCAGGTAAAGGGAAGAAGCCAAAGTGAACCATAAACTTCACCTCTCCTTGCTTCCTGGGTGTGGACACAATATGATAATTCCCATTGCTCTCCCATCACCATGCATTATGACCCCTGGAAAGTATTCTTGTAAGCCAAGGATCAAATTACACCCTACTTTTAAACAGGAGTAACACACATACGAATCCGTAAAGACTGTGACAACCTTTATAAGACTTGTGCAGGTTCAAACCAGATATGGAAAAATCAATTTTCTCCACTTAGGGTCACTGTATATATAAACATGCTCCAAGGTAGGCTGCATGTCCAGGAGTACTTGACCATCACAAAACTGATTCCATTGTTTTGTTTTGGTTTGTTTGTTAATTTTGTCTTACTGGGTTTCATTTGTCTTTCTTTCTTCCTTCCTTTCTTTCTTTCTCCTTTCTTTCATTCTTTCTTTTTCTTTTTCATTCCTTCTTTCTCTATTGGTTTTGCTTAATACAGAGAGAATCACTTGAAGTTTGGTGAGCAGGAGGTGGGGTGTATCTAGAAGGGGTAGAGGGAAGGAAACTCCCTCTCTCGCATATTTGCATAAAATATATTGTGTGACAAAACAACTTTGCTTCCTTTATCATTTATTTTGTTATAGCATGGAAAAAGTAATTAATATGGTAGATAAGTGAAAGATAACACAAAATAGGTTTAGATACAGAAATCCTGTGATGCTGAATAAAGAGACTGAATTAGGCTCAGTGGTAGTCAAGCACACTAAGTGTTTTCTGGAGCTAGTCCTCCTCCACTCAGGGGTTCAGGTTCTGATCCCAAGATCACAACACAGACAGATTGTAAATTAAAACCCAGTCATGAACTGCTTTGTTCTCATGACCAGGCAGCAGTAACTTGTTACTCAGCTGCAGTCTTCCCTGTAAAGTGAAATGCAAAATGCAGAATGAGACAAAGGCAGTCTCAGGATGCTAACATCCCAGTGTCACTAGCAGTGTGTATTTGCACAGCTCTGGGGAAAGAGGACAACAAAGTAAAACAGTACTCATGTTGGTAGGAGGCTTGAACGAGAGATCCATTGAAGTTATTTTTTGGCCATCCAAGCTTGATGTATGTTGTTGCAACTTGTTTTAGAATATATTCCTGCATGGAGAATGAGAGAAACCAAGATATTAGTTTCACACTTTCCAAATTCTGCAATTTGGACAGCAAGCAATTTTAATCTCTGGGCCATTCTCTTCAACTGAAACAACTAATATTTGTATATTTTGCATCAGTAGAAGCTACTCAATGCAAAGCTGTTAGACTGGCCCAGCCAATAGGGGAAGAGAGGAGGAACATAAAACTTACATATATTATCACAATTTCAAAAATCTGTTGAACTAATGATGCCTTTAAATACCAATGCCGATGTAAAATATGCTTTCACTTACTTTAATGCAATCTTAGAATTTTGTTTAAGGGATGATAGCACTAGAATTACAGTAAGAACATCGCTTAACTTTTACTATAAGTGAGGAATCTAACCAAAGTATACTATTCAAAAGTACAAATATACACAAGAGTGTATTTTGTCTTTTTAGGAGTTTCATACTTCAGCATCCCTTTGTGAGGGAAAAAGGGAAATGTAAGACTTTCTCTAGCAGATAAACATTATCCCCTAACTCAAATGACACATTCCTTTGCATGTCTGTTGCTAAGGGCTTATGCAAAACTAGCAACAATAAATAGGCAAACCATGATTATTCTCAATTTTAAAACAGTAAGTTGACAGAGTCACTTTGATTAAGCCTTTGGGTAAGAAAAAATGGAGGGAATGAGGTGCCTGTGATAAGCATTAGACAACCTGATAGTTCTAAGCACATATTGAATCACTGACAACCCATCTTTGAATAATTTCAATTGTGTATGTTAATTCACAGACTTATTGTGTCATACGTCACTGGATCACTTCATAAAGCACAGCAGAGGTTCTTAAAATATCTGAAGAAAAATGTACTGTGCACTAAAGTAACTGTGATAAGATGGGGAAGAATCAAAAGCTCATTAACTGTACTTAATCCTGACATTATTCGAAATGATCATTGAATCCGATTAGGTGCTCTTGGCAGTACAGTTTTGGTTTCCTGGGCTTTAAGCTTAGAAAATCTGGTCAGGTACCATTTTGGAATGTGTGTCATGCCTCCGTGTCTGCCTGGATTATCTGTTGTTTGCTGCCCTGTATCCCCTTGGACCCAATTATGGATAGGCTTTGGCCTCAATGTGATCTTATCCTTGTTAATTAAGGAGGTGCATTGAATTCACCGTGCCCTTTTGGATAAAAATAATGACTAAGAATCTTTATTGAAACTGTCTATATTCTGTTAAGTTTTCTGGGATCTCTCTACTTGGGTTAAGTCCTTTGTGAACAGAGAGCCCTTTAACTCTGAAGAAGTAAGTTTGAACTTTATGGATTTGCCATGTACATTCTTTCTTAAATTCTCAAGCACTTAAGCTTAATTGACACTTTTAGGCCAGAATAAAAGGTAGCTTCTGTTAAATTTCTTTTTTCAAATATCTGTCATCAGTATTGCATAGAAAATCAGGACAAAAATAACAGCCTAAACAGGCAAGAGAAAATAAAATAACTCAGACTCAGTTGCATAATGAGAAAATATTTTATCTTCTGAATATTAGAAAGAAGAAATTCTATATTCTTACATTGAAAATATTGTAGTTCTCCATGCGGTCCAGTAATTTATCCAAAGGATAAAGAGCTCGGCTGGCAGCATGCCAAGGAAGAAAATCCTTTTCCTGAGACAGGTATCTGATGATCTCTAGGGGAATATTCTGAGGCAAATAGCCTGCCCTGCACAGTCAAAAGGAAGTTAATGATAATCAGATATAGAAAAGATACACGTTAATGCAAAAATGAAGATTTTACTTATGCAAATAAAAGACATCAAAATTCACCACAGTCTGAGGAAAGGACACTTAATGATATAGAAATAAAGTTACTCTTTTTAAAAAATAATGCTTTATTAGGGTGTCAGAGCCACAAAATACATGCAGAGTCAGAGCATTAAAGTGTTACAAGAATACAAACACATCAGAATGTGTTTTTGTAAAGGAGAGAACTACAGAATTTGAACTGAGCCACTAGGTATTTCCTTGACAGAAGCTCTTCAGGTAAAACAAGTAATTGAAAGTAATTGATCACTAGCTTGTGATTCCCTGTTGTTCTATGTAATGACTTTTAATTCATACTATTCTCTAAAGGATGGCTAAAGTTAAAATACTGATTTATGTTTTAAATGTGTACATCATATAACAATATAAATATTTTTAATTTGATACTTTGTGTATGTGTGTTTGTGTATATTGTAGTGTGCTGTGTAGTATGCAGGTGTGTGCATACTACAGTGCACATGTGGACGTCAGGAGATACCTTTGCATGTCAGTTCCCTCTTACTACTGTGAATGCCATGGCAATTGGCCCATGAGTTTACAGCAAGCCTGCTTTTTGCCTCCTTTCCCTCAGATGCATTTTGGGATTCTGACAGATGCTACAACATCAGGATTTTAAGTTGAGGAGGAGGATGCTGGAGGTCTGAACTTATGTCACCAAACTTACATTGCCAACACATTACCCACCTCACCATTTCACCAGGTCAAATATGAAAGTATTTCGTACATAAAGAAATGAAACACTGGGAAGTTATCTGAGTATATTTAATCTATAATTTAAGGGGGTTCTATAGAACGAAGAAACCAAAAAGGTGAGTGTATCTTGAATCTCCCATGGATCACATAGAAATGTGTAATGGCAGTGATGTATCTAATAGTGTATTAGAAGATGGTCTTAGCATTGATATCTTAAATATATTAGCAACATCATGTATTTTATTAGACTCTTTTTTACCTTAATTATTGTTATGGTCTGAATAATGATGTCTTCTCACATTCTTATGTTAGGAACTAATATTCAATGAGATGTTCTCAGAGATATGCATTTTGGTAAAACATGAGAGAGTAACACTCATGAATGATAAGAATGAGTTATAGAAGAAGCACAGTTAATCTTGCTTCTTTCTGTCACTATTGTGACATGTAGGATTGTATACATGCAAGCTTTTAGTAAATAGATAGATAAATAGATCAATAGATAGATATAGATAGATACATAGATACATAGATAGATGCAACAGCAACCAAATCATATTTATTTTCTTTGTGTTTGTGCATGTATGTGTGTATTTTGCCTTCACGTATGTCTGTGCACAACATACGTGCCTTGTGCTACAGAAGAGGACATTTAATTTTCTGGAACTGGAGTTACAGATGGTTGTGATTTTGGGTGGCTAGGACTTAAACCTGGACTCTTTGGAAGAGCAGCCAGTGGTCTAACCATTGACCATCTCTGCAGCCTGAACAGTTTAGTCTTGAGTTGACTGTGGTGTTTGTTTCTATGTTATTTTTTATAGAGAAATCTTATTTATTTGTGTATAAGAGAATGTTGTCAGGGTAGAAGCAAATTTATCATTCTCATTTACACATTTTTCATAATATTTAATACTTAATGTGATATACTAAAGCTAGAATATAGGCAAATATATGCAAATATTGGTTTACTGCTATGCTTATATTATTTGTGATTAAAAACTAACACCAGATGCTGCACTTGAATATTTCTCAAAAGGAGGTAAAAATAATCTGTGCCATTCTAAGGACTTCAGTTTAGCTATGACACATGATCAATCATAGGTCATGTAACTACCCTTGATTTCAGAATTTTCTATCAGCAGTTATTGTTTAAAACACTAGTATTGATAATATCACCCTTCACAATTTATATTTCCTTGTATAACTAACATCAATGTAATTACAAAAGTATGTAAATAACTAACATAGCTAGGATTCTCTTTGAGTAATAATTACATTTTTCTTTCTTGGGTTTGTTGTCACTATAGAAGAACATCATTTTTTAATAACATTGCATGCTTTAAATTAAAGATATTTTCAAGAGAACTTCCCCTCTTCTGGTTGGTCAGAGGAATACAGGGGTCTCCAGAAACAGTGTGGGATATTGTCATTTCTTTTTTTTTTCCTTCTAGAACTTGAGGATACATGCCTATTGCTAGAGACAACATATACTTTTTACACAGGTCTTAAGTCTTCAAGCTAGAACTGACCATGTCTGGTACTTTAAAACCTAGCCAGTTACCTGTAGCCAGAGATGTCATAGACCTGACATACTTTATGAGCAATATGATTTTCTATGTAAAAAAAAA
>JADRCC010111384.1:0-20377 GCA_019843855.1 Hylomyscus alleni
TTTCTTTCTTTCTTTCTTTCTTTCTTTCTTTCTTTCTCTTTTTTACAACTCAGGCATCTATTCCTATTTCCTGAAAATAAGATATTTTGAGACCTTTATAGCATTAAACTTGTCACAAGTTGAAGGGTGAGGTTGTCTGGCGGCTCATGACTGCTCACCTTCACTAGGAAGTCTGAGTGGGTAAGAAGGCTGCATGCTTGAACACAGTGTGGTTCTCAGCTAGCTTCAAACCCAAGCCTTAAGATCAATACACATGCTTAATGATTTATCAATGGGAAGCTGTGCTTCTCTTTAAAACATCTGTAAATGGCAGATAGCAGTAAAGGAAAAGCACTCTGTGCACAGGATGGGAATCCAGAACAAGTCATCTTTATAACCAGTCCTCAAACTCAAGAAAATAACTGGTCCAATCCAGAGCAACATACAAATGCTTCAAGGATAGGGACATATATTTTGGTAAATTCTAATTTATATACCAGGGGAGACAAACTAAAAACCACTACTACAGCTATTAGCAGATGTCTCATATTTACACCCAGAGTCACATAAAAGCATTCCTGGCTGAACTATTACATTGCATTTAGCAAGAACAGCCATTTCCTGTCATTTGGCACCTACTACAATTGTCCCTATTTTAATGTCCCAGTGTTGAGACTGCCTCTGCTGGAGCAGATCTAACAATGCAAAAGCATTAACTCATAGCCACTAGTTGTGTGGTTTGTTCTCCCTGGCCCCCGCTACTACATTAAGAGCCGTGTTTTAAATGAACTCATCTTTAAAACGAGCCGGCACACAGCTTCCTAAAGCAGAGTGATTATTATTTCCTCACAAAGACAGGCAGACATGTGGAACGGGAACGGGAACACAGCAACAGGTTAGTTATGTGCTCTTCTCTCACTTGCTTCCCACATCAGCTCTATGTCCCAGCAAATGGTCAGGTTTTTTAAGCAATGGGAAAAACAAAAACCAAAAACACAAAAACAAAACAAAACCAAATTATATTGTTTTCCTCTTGTTTCCTTTTGTTAGGATAACGTAAAAAAGGAACACTGGATTAGCCGAAAATTAAATTGTATGACTCAGCAGATTATATTAAGGAAATTATTAAATCTCTTTCAAATTAGAATTCTAATCATGCTGGCACTTGTAAGAATTAACTCTTACAACTCACGAAGCATACGCAACTCACTACTTTAAAGCAAGTAATCAAAAAGGAGTATAGTGCTTCCCTATCAAATTCAATTAAAGGTCAACTCATCTTTATATCAACATTTCAATATCGGGATCAAATTGTAAATATTGTATTAGGTCAAAATCAAAATCTGATTCTACAATAGATTATTCTCAAAATAAGAAAACTTATCAATCTTGACTTACAATTCTGATTTACTTTTCAATAACTGAGGGCACAGCTGGCCTGATGGATCAGTCGGTAAAGACACTTTCCTGCAAGCCTAGGGGCCTGAGTTCGGATCTCCAGAACCCTCCTGACCCTCCAAAGGCTAAAGATCTACCTTAAACAGTTAGCAGTTTCCAAGCTGTAGGTTACTTTGAAAACATTCATGCTTTTTAATTGTTATCAGTGATATTTATGATCATTGTGGTTAACTCACAATAGATAAATATCTCCTTTCCATTACAAGCTATTTCCTTAGTTAAAGTCCTTCTTAAATCAACTGCTACTCGGCTCTGGATTCTTCTGGACATGGTATCTACTCACTTCAGCCTCACATACTGTAGCTCCCTGGTGTTCCTAGAATACAAATGCTTTGCTTTTAGGATTTGGCTCCAGCGGTTCATCCTTAGGGCAACTTCTCTACTGCAATAATCAATTCTTCTGCCTTCCAATGTTCCCAAAGTACTTTTACATTCCTTACAGCACTTACCAAAATAATTTTAAGTATTTGTCAGCACTGACTTCCATCACAGCTCGCATCCACAACACGCACTCCTTAATGTATCACATTCTAGTGTTTAATATTTGTAACATTATATAGATTTTTTTTTTTTTAGTTTTCTCTCTTAAAGTCTATTTGCTCATGTTTTTTAATATGAGAAGAAAACTGCATGCCCAGTCTACGTGCCAAGTAGCTTGCCTCTTATAATCCAAGTATAACAGGCAAGGATTTTTCTAAAATTAAAGTAAATTAATTAAATAAAAAAAAACTGTTTCTAAAGTCCAGGGGCCAAGGACCAACATTATACAAACTTAACAGCATCCAAAAACCTAAATACATTTAGTGTGCTTTAAGTAAGAAATGAGACAAGAATTTTGCTACTCTTAAATAAAGAATGGCTATAAGGTTATCGAACACTCAGCTTCATGTAGGCATTGCATTAAGCCATTTATTGCTTCAAATGTGTTACCATGAACATTTAAATATAGACTACAGCAGTAAGGCCTCATTTTTCACCACCTATAAACTGTGAAGTCACACTTGGGCCTTTTACGCCACCCACTGTTACAGAAGTTTTGTACAACAAAGATTCTGAATGTCTTGGTGTAAATGTAACAAAGAATATTAATTGCTGGAAGTGTTGCTTTAGTGAGGTAGTTCCATGTTTGACCATATACGGTATGTATGTATATACATTTGTACATAGTTATCTAATTTAGTGACAGGTGCTACTCATTTCTAAATCTTTAATGTAAAATTTTGGTGTATTTCTTTATGTATAGTTTGTAAGAGAGTCAATGTTTGAGCTCAAAGCTTGCTACTGTGTTTTCTTTTTAAGAGACTCAGTAAGAGAGAGGAGCTGTAGCAACTGAATACATGAATGCCCCTGACCTGACAAGTAACTTTCTCTTAAAATAAGGTAATTTCCTCTAGCCAGTTCTCAGGGGGGGATGAGTTTAGAAGAGTCCCACTGTGTGATTACAGCAAGTAAACGCCTCTCATCCAAGCATCTCCAGAGAGCATGCGACTGAGCTGACAAGAGCACAACTGCATACAAAATATGCATGAAAGGCTTACAAAATATCATAAAATCATCACACTCTTGATGTTATTAAATCCTAAGGACCGTATGAACCCGTCTTTGGGGCTGACAACAGTTATCAAGTAAGCCTACGGCAGTTCAGCATCCCAGAATCTTACAGCTGGATGAGGTTCCTAAAATCCATCAAATCTCTACCCTTTAGCTAGCATTAACATAGATTTAACGCTGCCTTCTGAGTAAGTTCTAAAAGATTCAGAAGTGGGCTTCATTAAAGCATGTATGGATTTCATATATTTCAATGTAGAGGACATCTGGCCTTTGAGGTTTCATCAATGTTTCTACCCATCTACTGAACATATGTCGAGTGAAGCCTTCACTATGTAAAGTCCACCCCCTAACTAGCACCTACAGAAAAGTCCTTAGGAGTGCTTTGAAGACATCCCACAAACTGCATTACTTTGGTTTCACAAAGCCCAGAGTGATTTAAGAGTTAATTAACTGCCACATCACGATGTCAGAGAATTAAAAACAAAATTGTATTTTAAGGTCTCTTTAAGTCATATTGACCACGCTCCTTCCAGTCCAAACATCTATAGCCATTATTTTCATTGTATCTGCTGTAATTAGGTTCCTTTTATATCCCTTAGATTCAAAGCAAAGCCAGAGAAATATTCTAGAAAAATACATTTGACACTTCAAATTTACATTTAAAATGTTCTTTCCTTATCCTCATAACACAATTTCCAACATTATTATAGAAATCATAGATTACATAGCATTCTGCATGCTAACTTCTAATCTTTTCTGGATTATGAAAATTAAGAATAAATTGCAATTAAGAAATTTTCATAATTAAGTGTGTAAAGTATAAATACAAGTTATTTTTTAAAAAACTTTATTTTAACACCTAATACAATTCCAATTTAAGGATTACTCGCACAAAAAAATAAACACATTTGGTATAAAAATGTATCACTTTAACGCCCTTTCCCCCGGAGCCCCCCACCCCCACCCTCTTGAGCTTGAGCTGCACTCTATCTGGATGCAGAAACATAGAGACTAATGGCACGGATCAGGTTTTACCTACAGGAGTTTCTGTTTATGTACCCAGGTACTCTAGAGGACACCAGCCCACTTTATCACATAAACCGATTCCTTCAGCCTGCTGAATGAGTTTCACAAAGAAACGAAGCTTCTTATAAAGGCATCTTAAAAACCATTATCTTAAATCCTTTTTAGAAGGACTGACTTTTTTGTTTGTATTTTGAATTTTTTTTTGCAACCATTTATATACAGTGTAACATAACAGCTCTGGAGTACAGTACATGCAGCAGAATATACCTGTTGAATATAAAATACTTTCTTAAAATCTTCATCGTTGGAATTCTTTGAAGTTTAAATTATAGAATGCCCATTACTTTGAGAAAATGGTTGAGGAGTACAAATGTCTGCATATGTTGGCCACAGAAATAATCCAAGGCTAACTGGAATAATATTCATAGCACACCAGGAGTGCATAAATAATTTACTTACATTATTAAAATACAACTCATAAAATTCAAGTTCAAGATCTTATAGGATTGTCTATGTAATCCTCTAAGTGGTTGCCTGGAGATGAGTTGTCTCTTCGTCCTTGTGTCTTTCCTTCTGGAGTCCTGTATAAAATGCCGAGCTGCAGCTCTTCTTCCTGCCGTGAAGTCCCTCTCTATTTGTGCCGACTGCCTCTTCTCTTCATGGCAGCAGTGCACTGAGGACAGAACCACTTCCCCTTCGGTGCCTCTGTCAAGCCAACACACCCATAGTGGAACCACTCTATTGGACACTGGAAAGGAAAATTTAAAAAGGGGCAGGGGTTGGTATTTTTAAAGAACAGATAGTAAAAAAAAAAAATACTTAGGACACACAGTATTTCATCTAATCAAACCTAGATTTGTGCAATCAGATTTCTTGGACCCTGGCAGTGACTTAAAGGTTACTGAGTCTGACTGACTTACCTCATGGATGAGAACAGACACACAGAAATAGGACGCTTCTTTGCTAAGAGGGAGGCTCATGGACTCCAGTACCTGAGCACTAAAGGATGCACATTCATTCACTGTCATCAACTTGGACAGCCAGTCAGTGTCATCTCCCAAAGATAAAAGAAGATGAATCTTACATGAAGACGGAAAACATGTAAAAGATTTAACAATATATCCAGCCATAATTGTTCTCTGGAAGTGGAATGAGCTGGCTGTAACTAAAGACATCAAGTGGCTGGGTTTCTTTTCTGGTGCTCTATTCAGAGATAGGGAGGAAAAACCCTCCTCTCTGAAACATTCAAAAATTCTTCACTCCACAGGAACTCTCAACACCCACAACAGCACAGGAGGAACTACAGGGACCCCAGAGGACATTGCTTTAAAACACTCCCTTCCCCCCCCCCCCACGACTGCATAGGATAGTTGGGGAGGGACCTGTGCTCTTCTAAAGAGCACAGTGCACCCACCCTGTCAGGGAAGGAACACACACAACAGTCACTGCAACAAGCCAATCCTTGTGACTCTTGTTAATATTAGAATTCTGACACTACTGGTGTCACCACAGTCACAGACTTCATACTACTCCTTTGAGGTATGACAGGTACAAAAGGGGGATCTGCTGTAGGGCAGTTAAGGAATGACTATCCTTATACAAAGTCTGCTCAGTATTTAATCAAACATGCATCTTTAACCAAAATTAAATCCCTTTTGCGGTTTGAACATGAAATTCCCCTGATAAGTTCAGTTGGTCCCCAGCTAGTAGCACTCTTTAGGAAGTTTCTAGAACCTTTAGAACAGGGAGCCTTGCTAGAAGTGCTTCACTGGGGGAGTGGGGGGGAGGGGGTTGAGGTTTCAAACCCTGCTACCACTTGTACTTGCTGTCTCACCTTCTGCTTGCCCTGGGAGGGTGAATAGTATCAGCCGGCTTCCTGATGGCCAGGCCAGCCTCATACTCCTGCTGCCATGCATCCCCTGCCATGATAGACTGTGTTTCCCTTGGAAGTGTAAGTCAAGAACACTCTTTCCTGGTTTAGGTTGCTCTCTGTCACGGTGTTCTTATCAAGTAACTAATACCCTTCCTAGAAAAGGAAGCAGGAGCCCTTCTCAAATCTCCTCTCACTTTCCCATCACAGATGGCTTGTACAGCCCAAGTCCCTGGCAGAGTGAAGGCCGAAGGCTGCAATAACAAGGAAAATAACTCCACATTAGGTGTTAATTATCCCTGAGCATCATTTGCCTAAAAGAACTTAGGGAAGTTTCTTCGATGTGATAAACAGCCTGGACTCTAGTAAAGACAGTATCATAGACAGAAAGAAAGGAAGCCCTTGGAGCTGCCAACAGTGATCCTTGTGAATTTAATCTGAACCTATAGAACTCCACCTTGAAAAATTGAAGCAGGAAAATCACTAAGGCCATGTAGATGCTCCCATCAGGATAATGTAGTTATCACAAATGAAAACCTGATTTCCAAACTGGGAAATACAGCTAATAAGACAAATACTCGGTCATCTATACCTTTTCACACCCCAATATAGGAATATGAAATACTCACATCTTGGTTATCACATCCCACCATCTCTCCATAGGATACCTAGTTGAAAGAAAATTAGATAAACATTATAACTATGTGACAAGCATTTAATATAAACCAGGTATTTATACTATCAGAGAAGCAAGAGAAATTCACTAAACATACACTTAAGATGAAGTTGAGAATGTGGTAGTTTTTGTTGTTGTCATTCCTAAAAGACTATGAGAACGGCAAGAGGATCTGTTCACAAACCACTCACTCTTGGGAAGTCTGAAAGGGCTCACTAGGAAAGCCACTCTAATCAAGAGCCTGACATGTGGTGGTAGTGCCATCTGATTGACTCTACTCCCGTTTGGGTCACTTCTGCATCAATAGATCATTTCAGTAAATCTACCTAGACATTAGGTGTTTTCATCAATGAATTCACATAGTTTTTTGGGATAGGGTCTCTCAAAAATATTAACGGTGTATATAATAACAACAATACAAAATACAGCTAATATGGAAGTTAATTTAGAAGAATATAAAATGGTTTTTAAAAGGCCCTAATACTAAAGACCACTAAAACAATCATGTGATACAAAACATTCAAACTGGCACATGGTTTTTAAGAGAAAATAATACTTAGGGCTGGATTGGGTTTTAGAAAATATTATGCATATCAATTTTAAATAATACAGTTTTAGAATTATCTTGGTAGACTATATCAAACATTTATAACATCATTATATTTAAATGGATTACAAATTTAGTATGAAAGAAATTACATTAAAAATAATGCTTATAATATTTATAATCTAAAAGAAAAGAGAATTACAATCTACAGCTAGATATAGACTAGATAAATTATGATACAAAGTACAAGAGCTAACTGAAAAAATTGTAAAATGAACATTTTTTAGTAATAAATATTTTAGGTATAAAAAATATAGATTGGTACTATTACTATCAAACTCATAGCCATAAAAATTACCACATCCATATATATTATTTGTACATATCTGTAATGGAATGAATGTCTACACCTCTCCAAAATTCCTATTTTGAAGCCATAACCCCCTCTAACTGAAGCCTAGGCCTGTTAGAAGTAGTTATAGTTAAGCAAAGCCTGAATCTGATAGTTCCAGTGGTTATCTGAAAAGAAACACAGAAGAAGTTGGCACACGCTTGCCTAACTGCACAATATGATCTTCCTCTCTCTGACTGACAATACTCAGTAAAAATGTACTGCCTTTAAACTCAAAAAATGACCTTACCAGGCAACTAGTCAACCAGCACCTTAGTCATGGATCTTCCAGTCTCCAAACTCACGAGGAGATGAATTTCTGCTGTGTAAGCCACATGCCCAGTGGTCTATTACATCATGCATGCGGTGTGACATCAAAATGTCTCACCATAGGTTGTATGGAAAAGTTGACATTATGTGTAATTCATGATTCTTTATATTCTTGGTATTTATAGCAAGTATACTACTTTTATAAGACAAAAATATAAATAAATCATTCTTGATTTTAACTAGAATAAAAATGTGCTGATTTTGAAACAGTTATCTTCTTTCTTGTTTCTTCAGACTGCACTTTTATAGACATGCAGTAGACTTTTACCTGATTACAGATGCAATACCGAGGTTCATTTGGGTCGTAAGTCCAATCGACTTGACTGTTGGAATCAGATTCGGGCACTACCGTTGCTTGCTGGGAAACTTCTTGTACTACAGTTGAAGACGATGAACACAGAGATAAGGAAGAAGAGGACGAGGAGGAGGAGGACGACGACGACTGCTGGCTTGAAGACTTGGTGTTGTTTCTGAAAATTAAAGGCAGATCAGCTGCATTTGCTCACTGGGGAGGTTCCCTGAGAGTGACTCCGTCACTAACACTGAAGGAAAGGACACACTGAGGTCTGATCCTATGTTTTTGTTTTCTGGAAAATAAGTTCCTTTAAGAAGGAAAGATTCTTAAAATCTTCTATTTAAACTAAATAGAAAAAAATTCTCTTAAAATGTTTCCAACTTTTAAAAATAATTTCTAAATTAAGATTACTATCTACTGTTGACTTAAAATTTTTGATATTGTTCAAGAATAATAATTATACTATCTCACATTGTTAATGTTTTTACAGTAAATTGAAGAGTTATCATCAAAAACCTAATTACAAGTACATGAAAGTATGTGGTAAAGTCCTAATATGAGCTGGCATGTGCCGTATGTCTATCAAGTCTAGAACATGGATCTGAGGGTAGCAGAATTCACAAACTGTTTACACAAACTCTACTCTAGAGTGCTAACATGCAGAAACTTATTATAAGGAGTTCAACTAAATGTGGGCAATTCATATCAGTTTTAAGATGTATAATAGTTCTGTGGATACTTTAAATTGATCACTCATTCGGAGATTTTTGTAGACAATATATTTAAAATAAAGTTAAAGTGCATTATTAGATAACTAATTCTTTGGCCTCTCATTTGCACCTTTTTTCCCCTTCACACAACAGGGTCTCTACTGTAGGCCTGGCTGCCCTGACCTCCCTATGTAGGTTAGGCTGGCCTTGAGTTTGAGGTAATCCCCCTGCCTTGCAAGTGCTAGGCTTACAAATGAACACCATCATCCCTGGCTTGAATTTTCAGTATGTATAAATACTTAGTGGAGTCATTATCTTAGATGAGCAAGGCATATGATTAAGTTTTCATTTCTGTAGCTCACATAATCACCCCAAGTCTCTCACATACCAGGTATAGGGACATTGTCATATAATCAGTTTGAGGAATATAGTCAAAAATTCAGATACTTCATTATTAGTCAAAACAAAATATCTTGTATAAAAAACTTCCTGGGATATAATTTGCACTTTATATGAATTTACTATTAAACACTTAAACTAAATATAGAAATAGTGTCAAAAAATGATTTATCTGAAAGAACAAAAGTAAGTAAAAAGAAGTCACTTATATTCAAACTGAGAACAATTACAAATGACTCTAACACTTGAAAGACTTCCTGCCTTCAAGGCGAGCAGTGCAGAGAGCTGACTGCTGACCCCACTGTCCAGCCTGGGCCACTGCACCCTGCCTTGGCTAATCCCTGGAGACATGATGGGGATGTTCCACACAAACGATACTGAACAAAGATACACACTACCACAGGGCGACTTACTTGCTCTTCCTGCCGCTGCGAGAGTCGGCGGCTGAGGAGCTGGCATTCTGTGTTAAGGTTGTCATGAGGGCTGATGAAGAGGAATAGCCAGCTGTTTCTCTGGGCATGGAAAATTCTTTTCCCAGCTGGAAGTCATTGTTCTTAAATGCTTCATAGCTGGCTTTTAAACTCGATGTTCTTCGCCCTTCTTTCATCTTAAGTAGACATGTATTGACAACATCAATATATGGAAATATGTATTTTCTCTTTTAAGTGTTACACATTATGGTTATTTAAGTTGTGAAAAAATTCAAAATCATTTTTATGATAAACTGAGAAGAAACATGGGAAATGGAATGTCTTAACTCACACTATGTGCAAACTACAGAAATGAGCTAACTGCAGCCAACACAGACGAAAGCCCAATAGTACAGAAAGAACAGATATTGTCCTCATCATGACAAGAAGGTAACTTATGCACTAACTGGGAGAAGAGTCAACATGTGACTTCATGATGCATCACTCTACCCAACAACTTCTCTGCATTATTAATAAAACACAATCTAGCCTAAAAGTACAACTTCAAACTCAAACCACATGATGTCTGAAAGCTCTGCCATCACCTAGTGGTTCCTTCTGAGGTCAGCCAACGACAGGAACCAAGTGTAGTATCTACCTCTACCTCCGACTATTACCTGTGCTGTTGCTTGCACTGCCTGAGCAGCTGCCATGGTGATGGCCCCTGCACCAGCCCCTGATGATAATGAACCAATGTTGTAGGAGGCCAGGGGTTGGGACGAGTTCACATTGTAAGCATTGTTGCAGGAAGCTGTGGAATTATTATTTCGACAACCTATAAAGAAATAAAAATGGTTGCAGAGAACATAATGTTACTGAGATTTAAAATAAATATTTCACCATCTATAATGATTAAATTTAAACTCTTCATATACACTAGGGATTGAATCAACTGAAAAATACAAGGCAATTTTCCTTTTCTTTCTTATCCACATGTACACTTTAAACGGGCAGCACGTGTGAATTATCTTGAGTGCGCCTCTATCCCTTACTCCAACACAAACACAACAAACAAATTATCACTTTCAAGAAAACAAACTTACCCAGCGTGTTCTCCTTAGAAGCATCAGATGTAAGGGTGGACAGGAGAGCTTCAGATTTGAATTTCTTTTCGGGGATATGGTCTGCTGCTGTATGGTGAGAAGTTGGATTATATTTCCTTTCTGAATAAAAAGAAAGAATTCACAAATTTCAAACTTCAGGGGACTACAGAGAGGAATACTTCCACCCCTTTATAAACTGATACAGTTATGATCTAGGTTCCTTGTGAAATGGACCATTTATGCTCACCATGGAGGGGACAAGCAAATAGAGTTTGGTCATGTGTTTCATTGAGAGAACAGATATTTCAAACACTTTAGAAACTAGGAGCAAAAAACTAAAGACAATCTACGATGCACTACAGTTTCACATACATCACGAAAGAAAGTCCATTTTAATATATTGCCTATCATTTTGAATAGATTTCCATTTACCCCTCTTTCCTATTGAACTGACTTGTCAAAAAGAATATAGCAACACCAATAATTCCCTTTCACTAACTCAGTAATAACAAGATTTTATCACATGACAAATATCAGACAAACACCGAGAGGCAAGGCTGAAAGAAACAGGTCTACATGAAGAAGTATACAGTTCAAGTTGGTCATAATGCTCCCTAGATCTGTTTTATATACTTCGCCACTGTGTTTATAGGACAGACTCCCTGTTCCCAAAGTAAATATATGTTGCCTAAATGGAAAAGTCTACAGGTAAACTGTGATAAAAAGTCTACTTTTAAAAAGGGAAAGGAAAGGATGCTTCTCATTTGGTTATGTAGAGCTAATAAAAGAGAACATAAAGGTCCCATTTACAGTTTTAAATTGTACTTGAACCAGACTTACTTTCCACAGGAGTATGGGAATGAGCATGGTGATTGTTCACTGGCTGTGAAGGAGCATCTAATTCCAAGGATCCTAGAGAGGGGGCATAGAGACGAGCCAGGATTAAATGTCACCATACAACTCTACACTTAAACTAACCACAAACAATATGTCCCCTCACAGATGACTGCCAAATTCTGGCACATATGCCTATCATTTTAGACAGCCATGTAGAGAGTTACTATCTTCAATCTCATCCTGAGCAATCCTCTCTCTAAGGAGGAATACTCATTTCTCAGTATTCATCTTAAGTATACAACAGGTCAAAACATGCTAATATCTAATTAGAAAATCTTTGATGCTGCGTGCTACATAAATAGGAAAAAGGACATGGCAACTCTATTAATGGTGAGATCTAAAAAATTCAATCTAGCAACAAAATTGAAAGCCTTTTAATATACAATCCTAAAGGTCTAGGTGATGGGGATATTACTGCATACACAGAAATTCAATCACAAAAATTAATTGTGATACTGACAACTCCAAAAAAAGAGCTTAGGGCTTTGCTTGCAAAAAGTAAAGGGTATAATTCCTAATTTTAGCTTTAAAATACTTCTAAAGAAATTCTCTGAATTTATTAATGATTTGTTGAGATAAAATTATGTCAGGATGGAACAGTTTTCATGTGATCCAGTTCCATTTCATGTGTCTGGGTCCTTAGAGTGGATGTGTTATCAGCTTTCCTGCATCAGTGGGCAGCGAGGCATGCCTTACTTACAGCCACCAACAGCATTTCTAAAAGAAAAAAAACCTTCAAAGGTAGTCATACCTTTCATTTTGTTCCCCAGTATCTATTATCCTCAGAGAGGTTTCCTCCAGGATAAAAGGATCACCAATAGAGAAGATAATTATGTGAAGCAATGATCTACTTTTAAATTTAAAATTGTAATTCTCACTAACAGACACATGCCTGGCTTGTCCAGCTGACCTCACACATCCATGTAAACCCAGCTTGGGTATGCTGTAGTCATGAAACCCACTATCTGGTCATAGAAACAGAACAAGTTCTGGCTAGTGAATGTTCTGAGGAATGAGAGCTGTTGGAGCACTAACTGAACTCTCACAGGAATCGCCCTCAGGACTAACTTGGTTCTCTTAATACTCAGTGAGTACCTCCTCTGACTCTACTAACCAACTTTGAGCTCACCGATTTAGCTAGAAAAGATGTTAAACTGGTTAAAAACAAATCTCAGTCTTGCTCACATTTTGAGGGAGTCTCTGTAGTTAAGCCCAGGAAATATCTGGTACTAAGTTTAAGCACATCAAGTTGAATCTTATAACAACCAAAAATATTAAGATGACTTCTGATCAGAGGAGGCTTTGAAAAGACTTCCCAGCAAAAAAGGAAGTGTTAGGGATCCAATGGAAATCCCAGTTCACACAGGTGAGGCAGAGGTTTAAGAAGTTCCTAGCAGGGGAAACCCAACCTCCTCCAAGCTGAAGCACACAGAACAGGCTTGATTTGTTTCTCACTTTGGACACTTGCACATTTTTACCTCTTTCTTCTAACTCCTGACCGGATTAGCATACATGGATATTAAGCATGTACAGAGCGTGCAATATGGAGGCACATGCTCAGAATCACAGTAGTCTGGAGGCTGGGGCGGCAAGCTTTCTAGAGCAAGGTCCCATCGCAATGTTCATAAAGAGGGAGCCGACTGACAGTCTGCCTATTTCTTTCAGTGTTTATGACCCAGACTTCAATGCCAGCCTAGAAGGCTACCATCCACCCAAGGGCATATATGATCTGACAGGCTTCTGTGAGAAAACTACTCTCCTAGGGAATAGAAAACCATAAATTTTACTTACGCCTCTCCAGTATTTCTGTAATTCCAGCATTATCAGCTTCCAGCTCCATTTTAAACTTAGCCAGTTCCTGATCCAGCTTTCTCAAGTGGCGATCTACCTGTTTCAAAATAAATAAATGAATGAATAAATAAATAAATAAAACATAACATGAAAATCTGGGGCCCAGCTTAATGGAGAAACTTTAATATTTGTTTCTTTTCGTGAGTCTGCTTCCTATCTTTAGGCAAGCCAATCAACCTGCATCTTAGGGTACTGGGTTAATACTCCTCCAACCTTATTTTTAAGAAACCATATCTCAAATCTGTTAGAAAATGTTCTGGGACCAATTTTCAGAAGAGGGGCTATGAGAATCAAAGTAAGTACAGGGCCGGAGAACAGCAACTTCTCAAAACTTGCCTCAGTTACCTTCTATCTGAACTCTACCCTGGAGCCATCCACACTGCCATACAGAGCTGCCTTAGACTAACAGAGGGAAGACACTCAGCCAACAAAGGTACAAATTTAATCAGTGTTACATGGCAGAAAAGTGGACTATTGTTACTGTACATATTAATGAAAAGGATTAAACAAAAGGGAATTTTAACTAAAAATCTATATTTTCTTGAAAAAGCTTGGCTTAATTATGGCAAATTTTTATTTTATCATTTACTTATAAATCTTTTCAATAACAGGAAAACTATGATACTTTCAACTAGTAGTGTCGTAATATATTTATAAGATTAATGTCAAACATTGTTAACTTTCCAAACCCACTATTTTAAAGATAAATAAATATCCATCACATTCTTTAAAAGATATTTTTATTACAATACTTTCACAGTACAATATTTTGACAATCTAGCCTGACTGGATCAGTGTTAAGACTATGGACAGTAGGAGATGGAGAAATGGCTCAGCTAGAAGGTTAGAAATGCTTATTCTCTTACAGAACGCCAGAGATTACGTTCCCATCACACACATGGGATGCCTCACAATAACTTTTGGCCCCAGTTGCAGGGGTTCCATTCCGGCCTCCCCAGGCACTGTTCTCATATGCATAGACCCATATAACATATAAACAAGAATATGTATAATTAAAATACAAAAGAAAATCTCAAAAAAATAAAAAAACAAATGAGTTTCTGAGCATGGTGGTGTATGCATGTAATTGGGAAATAAGAGGTGCACGGGGATCTCTGTGAGTTCCAGGCCAGCATGTCTACATAGTTCCAGACAAGCTAGAGCTACACAGTGAAATGTTAAAACTAACATTCACTCTCTTCTTCTCTCCCTCCCTCCCTCCCTTACTCCCCCTCTCCCCCGTCCCCACCTGCCTGCCTCTCTCAACAATAACAAACCCTGCAACCAGGACCACAATGTTCTACAATATACAAAATGAAAAGCAAACTTTCAGTAAGTTGTTCAATTAAGTACTTCTTTTTTGTTTGTTTGTTTTTTCGAGACAGGGCTTCTCTGTATAGCTCTGGCTGTCCTGGAACTCACTCTGTAGACCAGGCTGGCCTCAAACTCAGAAATCTGCCTGCTTCTGCCTCCCAAGTGCTGAGACTATAGGCGTGAGCCACCACCGCCCGGCAAGTACTTTGTTTCTAATATGAAGAGGAGGAAGACAAAACCAACTAAAGACAATACACAGGTCAGATGCTACTAAGGCCAGGTAACACTGTGCCCTGTGCTTTAGATGTCTTAGTTATTTTTCTGTTGCTGTGATAAAATGCCACGACCAAGAGTAACTTTAGGTGTAGTTTATTTTAATTTATGACTTTTAGTCCATTGTTCTAGAAGTCAGGGTAGAAACTCAAGAGGCAGGAGCTAATGCAGAGGTCATAGAGGAGTACTGCTTATTGGCTTGTTCCTCATGGCTTCTTCAGCCTGCTTTTATACAGTACTCAGGAGCAGGTTCTGGGCTCTTCCACATACATCAATTAAAAAAATGTGCCCGTCTTGCTGCAGTAGTTTGAATAAAAATGGCACCACATTTGGTTCATCTATTTGAATGCTTAGTCACCAGGGAGTGGAACTGTTAGACAAGGATTAGGAGGCGTGGCCTTGTTGGAGTATGTGTGGGCCCTTATTATAGGAAGTCTGTCACTGGGGTTGAGCTTTAAAGTTTCAAAAGCTCATGCCAGGCCCCGAGTCTCCCTCTTTCTCCCTGCCTACTGATCAGAATGTAGCTCTCAGCTACTGCTCTCGTGGCCTTCCTGTGTGCTGACATGCTTCCTGACATAATAATAGAATAAACCTCAGAAAGGGTATTCTATTATAACAGTTGCCTTGGTACTGGTGTCTCTTCACATAGAGACCCTTGTTCATAGGCCAGACTGGTGGGAGTACTTTATCAATTGAGGTTCACTTTTCCAAGATGATTCCAGCTTGTACCAGGGTGACATAAAAATAGCTAAGGCAGATGTCCTCACCCTAAAATTTAAGGCAGTCCTCTTTCCATTAGAAAACAGAAAGCAAAGTAAAGCAAAACAAACAAAAACAACCCCTCCCCCCCAAAAAAAACCTACTGGCTCAGATGACTTATGTAACATGCCCAAGATTATACAGCTTTTGTATTACAGACTTAAGATTTAATTATCTATATATAGTAGATAATGCATCCTCATTTATATCTAATATTTTCTGAAGCTCTGTTATAGGAATAAACTCTTCTTTTTCTTTTTAAAGTAGAGACATATAAATAAAAAACTAGTAATAATGTCCTATTGCTTATTTTTTGTATGTTAGCAACAATACTCAATATATTTCTTTATGATTTCTCAGTCATTTAAAGACTAGTTATCATTTAATATTTATATACAAATTACTCTTCAGAATTTGGCAGAAGTCACAGTTGCAATATTTAAAGCCTACTGGTGTCATATGTTTGGGACAGTTACTCCAATTCATAGGACAGAGATAACTTTTTAGCATCCTCTAATAGCATCTTGTTTTCAAAAAAAAAGAATAACCACAAAATTTCATTATTCAACAGTATAGTGTCTCTTTCACTGTCAAAATTTAATCTTAAGGGAACTCAGAATAGAATAATTAAATATATTCATTCTAAAACATCACAATGAAAACCTTCTAGCAATTTATCTAAAATTAAACTTACAATAAACATTGAGTTTCTAGTATCTACTTGGCGCTAATGGAGGGCATGTGAAGACTGTGGAAAAATCCCAGCCTTCACAGAAATTAGAATTTAGCCAACAAATCAAAATTCATAAAATTTTTAACATAATAAAGACAAGACTCCAGAAGATACAATGTAAACACAGCAAAGTGAGTGATTCTGCAGCCCAAGAATCAAAGGTGCATCAGTGTGATCCTCGGCTGTGGTAGACATAAAGGTAGGAAGGACTAAGTGAAGAGCACACTGCCTTTTAATAGATGGAAAAGAATAATCACAAAAATGTAGTCAAACAGTATGTTCTGAGCAAAAGAAAGAATGGTCTAGCCTGCAACACAAAGAATAGAGGAGAAGAATGCTGGAATCTTGCTGGGAGGGTGGTCTAAAGTGATATGAAGGTGTTCTCCCCACACCAAACACTTAATTCATCCCAACTCTCTACTTAAAATTGTTTTACTAAATATATTATTGATGAAGTTCACTAGATGACTTAGAAGAAGCAATAGAATTCAAAGAATTAAAAATCCTGGAAACTAATTTCCTACCTCAGCAGGCAGAGCAGCCATAATCACCCTGAGGGTGGCAGCTCTGGAAATGGCTTTTTGATTCAAAAGCAACTAATTATTTTTTAAGCAAGTCTTAGAAAATGTGAATCATTTTTCTTAAATGTATCATTGTTATACTTACTAAAATAAAATTAGAAGTCAGAGAATAAGTTGACCAGATGATTAAACTTTGGCTAAAACCCCCAAGATACAGTTATGCAAACAGTAATGAAAAACTATAAAAAGAGATAAATTCAACTGAAATAGCACACCTTCCTTCAACCCACATGAATGGAAGGGCCTGTTCTTGCTAATCATTGCCATGAGCACAAAGGTGTCAGGTAAGCAAGGTCTTAGATTTTTCCCGCCCCTCTACACATTCTTGAACTTGTAAGGGTGGTTTACAGTAATAAAGAGGGTATTAGTCTACTTAGGAGAGATAGTGTGCTTGTCACAAATTCCAACTTCAAAGTTAAGAACAGAGTCTTACTGATTAGTTCTCCATCTAATGGCAATAAATGCTATCCACAAAAGCTCCCCTTCTACAGCTCCAAACCATTCTGTAACCCCAACCACAATGGCTAAATTTATACTGTCCTTTTCTAGAACTTTTCTGAGGCAAAGAACATTACTTGGCATGTTCATGAAAATAAAGAATTTAGCCACACTTGGCCTCTTTGTATAAAACAACAAAAAAAACCCATTTCTTAATATTTAAGAGTTCAAATATTTTATTTTTCTCTATTGAATCTCTCAGTTTTTCAGTGTTCAGATTTTACAATGTGTCAGTGATGGACCTACATTAAATTAACATATAACTTTTAAAAAGTTTCTACATGATCAATTGCTTCCCAGATAGTTGAATTTTCCAATTTAGACATCTATCTTGACCTTAAAGAATGAATATTTATTTATTAGGTCCTAAGAGAAAGTCCATAGCAACAGCAGATAAGTTTTACTCATGAAAGGATTTTGCTGTAATAAAGAAAGTGAACTGGTAGTGATACGGGGGAGTAATGACATCAAAGTCTCCTCTGATAAGTCATAAATGGTTCTTTACATATCTAAATTCTATGACTAGAGGAAAATGTGAACTATTCTGTCTTTGGCTTAACCAAGTACATGAGGCCCTGGAACAGAAGCTACATCTAACCATCATCCTACAAGACAGCAGGGACTGAAGACAAATCATAAGGTCAGACTCACATAATATCACTCCTTATTTAGAGTACCAGGTGACGAACTCTCAAATTTATGGGCAGAATGTGGGTCTGAGGTTCAATTACTTCAGGTGCAGGCCGGGAAATATAAATAGAAGCAAATTCAAGAATATCGAGCAAGGCTAGACTATGAAAAGCACTCAAGCATCAACTAAAAGCTGTAATTTTGGCAGAGTGCATATAAATCAACTTTATTGAGTATTGCAATGTAAAATTTCTTAGATAGTGGTATTTGATTAAGGAACACAAATAAGTGTTTAATGACTGTTTATATATTAGGTTTTAGGAGATTATCTAACAAGGTAACTTTGTGTTTTGTTTCTAGATGTTTCTTATTCATAGAGGCACAATATGGTTTCTTTCCTTAATAAATGACATAACCAGTGTAGTGTTGGTCAAAGGAATACATCCATTTACTATTGATGTTAAAAGCAAAAAAATGTTACAGTGTGAGAAAGCATAACGAAATCCTATTTTATACAAAACACTGAAACATGAAGTCTGACTACAGACAGGTTCAGTGCCTCTTATAGGAAATGTCTATACAGGATTGCAGAGGTGTTTCAGATTTCAAATGGTTTCAGATTTGGGGAGCTTTACATAAACCAATGAGATATCCTGAGGACAGAATCAAGCTCAACACAAGTTTTCATCTTATATATACATAATCTAAAGAGAATATCCATATTCTGCTTTGTCTGTAGCCAGTTGGGATATGAAATAAAATCAGATATGATATTTCTACTAGTAGCATCATTTCTGGGGACCATTTCATATTTTGAACCTTCATATTAGTAAAGTCTACTCAATTATTATACAAGCCTGTAGAGGTCAGAAGCCAACTTATGAGAGTCAGTTCATCCCTTTCACCAAATGGGTCCACCGCATAAAATTCATTGTCTGTCAGGTTCAGCAGCAGGTGCCAAGAACCTGAGCCATCTTGCCAAGAAAAAGATTTAGTATTTTAAAATGCCTCTTTTTGCAGAATAAATCTGCAACTCTTCCTTTAGAAGAACTCTTTCACAATTAGCATACGCATTAGAAAAAATAAATTATCTAAATTGAAGAAACTAAACGAAACCATGAGAGCATATTAAAAAGAATACTAAAAAGAACTGAGCACAGACAGGATCAAGAAGGAGCCTGCAGAACACATTAAACTAAGTCTGGAACAAAATACCAATAGATTTCAATCAAGGCCACAGCATGACGACTGTGTACTTTTGAATAAGCATGATAGATTTATCAACTGGAGTCGGGCACCCCACAGTCACTCATTCTCAGTTGTGGATCTCTACAAGTCTCCATGTACTACAGAGCTTCTTGGATGAGGAGTAAGAGCTACACTATCTGTGGGTTTATTGATAAGTATTAAAAAATATAACTACAAATTATGCTGGTTTAGGAAAATGGCAGCAATAGGGTCTCTAGGATCTATAACCTGTCCAGCCATTAGTATGTGGACAGGTTTACTGCATCAGGCATGGATTTCCTCCTAAAGAGCAAGCCCTGAATCCAATAAGACAGCTATTAGTTACTCCCAAGATAAAAGGGTCACTACTACAGCACTGGGGATATCCTGCTATGCCAGTCATTGTTATGGTTGGTAAGCCTTAAAGCTCTGTAGGACTTGGGGACTCAGGAAAAATTATGGAAAAGGGGGTGGGTAGAAAGATTTTAAGTGCCAGAGGACCAGGACATGTAATGGTAGATGTCTTCTACACATAAGAGGGAAGCTGCACCCATGAAATTTCAACAATATGATTGCTTAAGTAAATCTGCATAAACACCAACTGTCATGCCAATATACAGAGAGAAGTTTCACAACCCCTAGATGAAGAGCTTTAGGAAATTGACAGCTAGTGAGAGAATCAGTTTTCTCCTAGGATGAGCTCCTGGTTGGCTATTCAATCCCAGTGGTTAGCTCTAAGATATGTATATATGAGCAGTAATAGAGCCAGTATCAGATCTCCCCCTTACACACACACACACACACACACACACACACACACACACACACACAGAAAGAGAGAGAGAGAGAGAGAGAGAGAGAGAGAGAGA
>JADRCC010111399.1:0-10154 GCA_019843855.1 Hylomyscus alleni
ATAGCTGTCTGTAGCTTTGCCTGCCTGCAATTTAAAATTCGTGAATTCCCTGCTCAAGTCTAAAAGTTTAAGTTCTAATTCTGCTCTGCTTAAACGAGAGTCATGGCGGTACCGCTCTCTAGTATGGGGCAGCGCCGGTTTTGAAAATTGCCTATGTCTCTTGTATAGAGACGTGGCGCTTTTGCCTTTAACGGCAGAATTCTGGGCTACTCCGGTTCTCGTACTGGAATCTGACGAGGTTTGACCCTCATCAGCCACCGTACTGTCTTCCGCCGAGGTTTCAGATTCGGAGTCTCCTTCCGTAGCCGAGCTCCAATCTGTTGCCATGGGCGTCTCTGAGCTGGCCAGACTGAACTCGCTGTCAGACTGGTCTGTGTCTAGCTTATTTCTCTTAATCTCCTCCAAGATGCTTTTGATCATCTCCCAAAGATGTAGAGGAAACCCTTCTACATTATTACTGACTAAAACCCTTCCTTTTTTCCCCAGGATTTTCTGTCAATTTTAGAAAATTCTTCCAGCCAAGGACAAAGACGTTTTATCTGTTCAGACAACTTAATTAACGCTTTTTTCTTAACCCTTATTCCTCTGGTCTTAAGTAGCTTCTCTGCGTCTTGGAGAGCTACCTTTGAGCTGTTTGCCCCCATTTCCTACTGTCTATTTCAATATCTCCCCTAGACTAAGAGAACACCGGGTTAGTGTACTAGTCTAGTCTCCCGTGGCCGTCACACCGAATACCAAGGTCAGCACTAACCTGTACTCCACGTGTGGAATATGCCACGTCTGTTTCACCTCGCGATCTTTCCGTTATTTTGACAGGGCCCTGTGTATCGACAGTAAGGTCTAGCTTATCTTCCTCACATCTGAGTAGGTTGTTCGAGACTGCCGCTTCACGTCTGGGCGTCCATATGTATCCTCCCGCCGGCAGGGGCTACACACGCAGGGCGTTGGAGTCCGTGTCTCGTAACAACCTGAAGCTAAGACCTGTGGAAATGAACAAACACACACAGACACAAAAGGAATGGCGTCAAGTATTCTTTATATCAAGACGCGTGGTTTGACTCGCGCTAGATCAATTTATACACTCTCAAAAGTAAAAGCGAAACCAAGGCAGAAATAATACAATGTTTGGGCAACCAGAGTCGTTTGTTTATGTTTGGGGAAACCGGGCTTCTGGAAGTCAGCAGGAAATCTCAGGCACATCTCACGGGCTCCAGGATCAGTGTTTGATCTCGGGTCTGCAGGAAATCCGCGAGGGCATCAAAGGATGGGCTCAGCCAGAGGAAGAACAATAGAACGGCAGGGCAGCAAACACACAGGTGTGAAATCCAGCTCTGACAGCTCTCTTATCAGGTAGCTATCAACATTCCGAAACTCAAAGCTAGTTTCAGTTTCAAAGTTTTGTTTCAGAGTTCTGTGGCGGCAAAACCGGATTGGGGGATGGTACTCTACAACAATACATAACCACATGTGGTGGATTGAATGAAAAATGACCTCCCTGGCTCATAGGAAGTTGCATCACTGAAGGTGTTGCTTTGCTAGAGTAGGTGTTGCTTTTTTGCAGGAAGTGCATCACTGTGCATGAGTTTTGTGGTTTCAGAAACTCGAGCCAGGAGTAGTGACTTACTCTCTCTTCCTGCTGTTAGCGTGGAACTCTCAAATCCAGATGTAAAACTATCAATTCTTTCTTCAGCACCACATCTGCTTTCATGTCAATATGTTTCCTGCCATGACAATAATGGACTAAATCCCTGAACTATAAGCCAGTCCCAATTACACTCCTTTATAAGATTTTTCAGTGGTCATAATGTCTGATAGCAGCAATGAAACTCTAACACAGACACCATACTAACTAGAAAAGTAAAATAGATCCTGTATGGGGTAGGATATAGGTGAAATGGCAAATGTGAAAATAGGAAAGAGACACTAATCAAGAAAGAAATCAGTACTGATCGAAAAGAAGGGAGTAGAGACAAAGAACATCAAAGATGTTTGTCTGATAAAGCCTCAAGAGATGTTATTTCATGTTATTTCAAATATTTCAAATAATATAAAATATTTTTCATATATATATTAAAAATCAAATATATATAACAAAATCTCCAGAACTGAGCATGAAAAATCTCCTTTTGAGTTGTTGGTTGCAGTGGTTCAAATTACTTCCCACACAATGTAGGATATTGCTATTACCTTTTGATCACCTTCCACATTTGAAGATAAGTCTTTATTGCTAAGGATATCATATACTTCGAACATAGGGTTTGAACTGAAGCTGAATCTAACCTAGGAGACTTCTTCCTGAAGTCTAGCTTTCATATTACCAGAAAGTAAGATGCAAGCTGCCAAGAAAAGGAAAGAATCAGTCGTCCAACCCAGCTGCTATGCTGGTGAACCAGAACAGTTGCCATAACATCTTGGCAGTAACCAATAACTGTCTGATTAGACTTAAAGCCCACTCACTAGGAGTAAAGGCATGCCTAGCACTAGAAATCTGACTACCTAATCAGGAATAGTGAGATCACGTATATTATAAGAAAAACTATTACCTTCACTTTACTAGACCAAAGTAATTTTTAATTGTATTCTCAATCTTACTTTTATATTCATAGGTAAATGTATCCCTAATCTGTAAAACTTCTTTTTGTAGATGAATGAAATAGAGGTGATTCCAGAAAACTGCAACTAGTGATATTGCAGATCAATTATATGTCAAGAACAAAACCTCCGAAGAATGCATCTGTAATACAACACAACTCATAGACCTTAGATACAGGGAATATCACAGAAGGAAGAAAGTTTTTAAAAGGCAGAGGAAAAGAAAGTCTACTGTGAAATTGTCTCCTAGAAATGAGAGGGAAGCATACCCATAATACCTCAACGATAAAGCTGTCTAAATAAGACCTAAACAACAACAGTATCTATAAATATACTAGTACTTAAGGGGAAAACATAATAGTGTATAGGATTCTATCCCTGGATAAGAAAAATGAGCAACTATTGAATACTGAGGAAGGGAGAATTTGCATATCTAGAAATATGCCTCCTAACTTGTTATCCAATACAAAGTGGTCAGCCCTGATATATAAAATATACACATCAGGTTTTTACACATTTACACATATTTCTATATAATAATAAGCAAGAAAAAGAGGCCACCAATTAGAGAGGATATGGATTATTATAGGGAAGAGAAAAATGAAGGGCTATAATTATATGATTACTAAGATTATAAGAATATTGTGTGGTGGTTTGAATGTGCTTGGCACAGGAAACGACACTCATAGGATGTGTGACCTTTTTAGAGTGGGTGTGACCTTGTTTGAGGAAGTCTGTCACTGTGAGGATGGGAAAAGAGAACCTCCTCCTAACCACATGGGAATCAGTCTTCTCCTAGCAGCCTTCAGATGAAGATGTAGAAGTCTCAGCTCCTCCTGTACCATATGCCTGGATATTGCCATGCTCCTGCCTTAATGATACTGGACTGAACCTCTGAACCTGTAAACCAGGCTCTACTAAATGTTGTCCTTATAAGACTTGCCTTGGTCAAGGAGTCTGTTCAGATTTACAGCAGTAAATCCCTAATTGAGACAGAAATTTGTAACAGGGATAGGCCTGATCATGTTTTTGTTTGGAGGAATGTGGATTTGAGGGCTTTGAATTTGGAAAGCAGTGAAATGCTTTAGGTGGGGCTTAATGGGCCATCCTAGTAGGAATATGGAGTACATTGGTGCTGAGGATGATCTGAACTCTGCATACCTAGCACAAGAGGTCTCAAAGGAGAAGAATGTTAGTATATGGCCTAAAGATTGTCTTTGCAATATTTTGCTGAAGAACATGGCTGCTTTTTCCCATTACCAAAGAGTCTGCCTGAGTCGAAGGTGAAGATATTTAAATTAACTTCTTTAACATAGGAAGTCTCAAAACTGGCTGGTATAAATGCTGTTGTGTGTTTAAAAAAGTTTATTCTTATGAACAGTGTTTAAATGAAAGGGAGCAAGCTAAGAAAGGAAAATATAAAATGCATGCTTCAAGTAATAAAGGGCCACCAGGAAGTGAAATGGACCTGAATCCTATCTTCAAGGAGATAAACAAATTAAGGGAATGTTGATCTTAGGGCAAGACCCTACAGTTAAATTTAAGTATAAGCATGGTCATAGACACCTTTAATCTCAGGAGACAGAGGCAAGCAGATCTCTAAGTTCAAGCCTAGCCTAATATAGAGAAAGTTCCAAGTAGAGAAAAGCTTAAGTCCAGGTGTGATGGTACATACCTTTGATCTTAGCATTCAAGAGATAAAGCCGTGCAGATCTCTTGAGTTAAAGATTGATTTACAGAGCAAGTTCCAGGACAGCCAGGCTTAGGCAGTGAAGGAGTTGGAAAACAGAAAGCTGGTGATCATGTAATAGAACATGAGGGCTATGTTCCAGCTCTGGCCAGCCGCAGAACTCAGCCAACTTGGCCATGTGGGTCTAGCTTGAGAGTCAGTGATAGAAAGGACTACTGGGACAGTTGATGATGGTTCATTGCAGCTAAGAAATTAGTGCTGATTAAGAAGAGACTAGCATTACGGAGGTGAAAGCCAAGTACTGTTTGCTGAGAGCACAAGAAGGCTATGTTCCAGAGATAAACAAGGTTATACCTCATCCTGCAGCTGGACTTGGTAATATGCAAAAATCACCCAGGTTGTACTGGTTTTGAAGGTCATGCAGGGGTCATGGAGAACTGAAACTGTCCAGCAGTTTCACGAACTGGGTGCTCTCTCCACCAAAGGGAAAAAAAGACCTGAGACACAGAGTTCGACAACAAAAGAACACAAAGCGAAGTTGAGTCCCAATCAAAGCTTCTCACTTTACTTTTGGGGTTCAGCATTTATAAGTACACAAGAAAGTGAAATTGGATCTCTAGGTTACAATAACATTTGCATAACATAAACAATGCGGGAGGAGTCAGGAAAGAGTCAAGGGGAAGCCTGGCTGGGCTACTGGATGTGCCAGCCACCAGGCATACCTTCCTCTGGAATCCTCGAAGGTGGAACTCAGAGAGTAGTGGGCCTTTGTTTTAGGCATAGCAGGCATGAATTGACAAATATAGTAGTTTCTAAGCTAATTAAAAATATGATGTACATTGAAAAGAGTTTTGACAGATGTTATCTCCACAGGTGAATAATGATACTTTCTGAAGGTGTGAAAATATTTGTGCCCAACATACATACCTACCTACAGGTTTTTGAAAAACCACAGAGAAGAGGCACCAGAAACCACATGGGGCACTGACACTACACTAATCATAGCTAAATGATAAAACTCTTTTGCTGAAGACACCACTCAACTTTCTCAACTTTTTTTCTTCCTTGTAGCTAGCTTACATCATTCTAGAAGGTGCAATGGAACCAGCAGTGAGAAAAAAAAAACATAATTGTCTCTCACACTGCTAGATTCTGCATACTATAATACTTACCTGCCCAGGAAATTTGTCCAATGGTATTAACAGTGGCATGAGTGTTATGGGATACACAAGAACCTTCTAATTGAATATGAGTCTCACTCTACAGGTGTTTCCTACTTGCTTGGCCAAAGCCTATGACTTGGGCAATCACAGCCCTTAGGGGTGAATACACTGCTATTGTTATATTTACTGGCCATGCTACTAAGCTCTCAACTGAATAACTGTGTTTATACCTACAGATTTGTCTTGCTTTCAACTTGTGTTCAGAGAAATTTATTTTTCAATGTATTGTAACTAAGGAAAATACTTATAGCTGGTAAAAGTACAGAGTATAAGTAACTAGGAGAGCTCAACTATGGATGAAACTAATTCCATCCTCCATCACCAAAGGTTAAGATATCACAGAAAAGCATGTAGAAGGAACATAAGACACAACTTAGTCAGAGGTTTAAAATGAAGATTTCTGGAAATAAGAGAACTGCCGCATACTTCAATTATCAGTACCTTTGATTTTCAATTCCAGATACAACTCATCAAAATTCTAAGATGAACTGGAAAGTACATGGAGGAACTATGAGCAATTGGCAATTTCTGAGGAAGGGAAAGTCAGTAATTTTTGAAGAAATGGCCTCTGTTAGGTTGCATATGCTCCAGTGGATGGATCTACACCCTGGCATTTGGGCATCTGAGCATAGTGGTAACAACTAATTGGACTCAGTGGGTTCTTAGTAGCAAAAAAGGACATGAAGTTAGGACAATGACAGACTAGGTCATTACAAGGAGTTGAAGTGAGAAAATGGTAGATGGATATAGCCAAAATATATTGTCTAGATATATAAGCTCTTCAAAGAATAAATGAAAAATATTATTTTAAAAGTACTCTTTGTTATTGTGGTGATTTCAATATCAATGGCTCCTATAGGCTCATATATTTGAAGTCTTACTTACTTACTTAAGCAAGGTACTACCGAAAGGAAAATTAAGAAATTTGGCCTTAGAAGAAATGTGGCTTTGGAAGAAATATGTCACTGGAGGCAAGTTTTGAATTTTCAAAGGCCCATGGGAAAGCTAATGTTTCTATCTCTACAACTGATCAGGATTTAGTTATCAGCTAGTGCTCCAAAATGTGCCTAAATGGCACCATGGTTCCTACCATGAAGATAATGGACCTCTGACACTGTAATCAAGCAAAAAATTGAATGGTTTCTCTTGTCATCTTAGTCATTGTTTCTCATCATAGCAATAGAGCAGGGATAAAAGCAAGTAGGCTGAGCTTCAGTCAAATAGTTGAAGTAACGAATCATTTGTAGAACAAATTTAATTGAACATGCATAGTATTTGAATTTATTTATTTTTTCCACCATAATGCTTTTATTAATTATTGGGGGAATTTCATACAATGTATATAGATCACACTTGCTTTTCATTCCTATGAAGTTTACCTACCCTCCTTCATGCCCTCCATATGCCCAAAGGAAGAAAAGAAAAGAAATAAAAAGAAAAGGAAAGAAAAGAAAAAGAAAAACATCAAGCCCAATTTGTGTTGTCTATATATTCTTTGGAGCATAGCCAAACTTGTAATGCCCAACTCCTTTAAAAGAAAAAAAAAAGAATCCTTCCCCAAAATCTCACACCAAAATCAAGCTCCTATGAAGAACTACATTGTAGCAACTTTATCAACATTTATAAACACTTTTTTCAATAGGTTCTTCTCTGGATTCTTTGGAGGGGATGGAAGTTTTAAGTGGAGTCTTCAATGTCTTTTACATTTATGACTTTGTAGTCATCAGTAACACTTGAAATGAACTTTCCAGTGACAGCATGGGTCATAACCACCAATATAGTTTCTGGTCAGAGCTCAGATAACTGATGTCAATCTGTTCCTTGCAACTTTGTGGATCACAAACATCACCATGGTTCCACGTGGCAGCACAGAACACTAACATCAACCATCAACATACCCTCAGATGACAGCACAGACCATAGGCATCAACACAGTCTCCAACAGCAGCATAGAGAGTAGAGTCATCAACCTTGTCTCCAGGGGCAGCACAGAAAGTGGACATAAAGAAGTTCTCTGGTGGCAACAGGGTTCATGGACATCAACAAGATCTCCCATAGCAACATGAAATATGAACATCAACATAGTTAACAGTGGCAGCAGTGATCAGTGAAATCAACAGAGTTTCAGGTGGCAGCTTGAATCAGGGAAATTAATCTGGTCCCCAGTAGCAGCAAGGATCATTAACATAAACATGGCTTCTGGCTAAAACATGTAATATAGATATTACCAAGGTTTTATCAGGCAACCTAGACCATAAAGATCAACATGGTTACCAGTGGCCATACAGATCAGTGATATCAACTTTGTTTCAGAAGGCAGAGCTGATCAACGACATCAACATGGTTCACAGTGGCAGCATAGAAATCTTATTACAATACATTCTTGGTTAGCAGTATGGGCCATGAACTTCAACATAGTCTTAAGCAGCAACAGGGATCATGAACACCAACGAATTCTCTGATTGCGATATGGACTATGGACATGATCTTAGTTACCAGCAGAAGCATAAATCAGTGGCATCAACATATGCTCAGTTTGCAGGTGGAATCACCAGGCATCCTGCTTCACAGGAGTAGAAGATATCATGGATATTAACGAATGCAGCTTTCAGCATGGATAATAGGCATGACCTCTGGTTCAAACACGGAACAGTGCCATCAACAAGGTTTAGGGTGGAGGCTCAGATGACAGACATTAGGCTAGACCCCAGTGGTAGCAGAGGTCATTGACATAAACAGTGTTACATGTGATAGCAGGGGCAATGGACATCAAAAATGTCCCCTGCAGCATCAGGGATCACTGACATCAAGACAGTTTCTGTTGGATCACAGACATCAAAGTGGTGCCCAGTGCAGCACAAATCACTGATACCAACAAGGTTGCTGGAGGCAATATCAACCATGGTATATAAAGATGCTGCCACATGGTATATAAGTCAGCAGCAGCCTGGAGAGAGGATGTTATATGGTAGTCAGATAAGCATGGATCAGTGACATCAGCTTAGTTTGTTGGTGGTATCTGGGATCATGAAGATCAAACTGGGCCCCAAATGCAGCAGGCATCACTGAAGTCAACATGATTGCTGGTGGCAGTTATAGTCTTCTGCATAACATGATCTCCAGCAGCTGCACAGACCACTGATATTCACATAATTTCCAATGGCAGGTTGGATCACAGAAATAAAGCTGGTTCCTGGTAGTAGCATCGAACACTTGCCTCAGTATCGTCTTAGCAGGTAGAACAGAATATGGACTTAAACATGGTATCAGCAGAAACAGGTATCACGGACATCAACAAGGGCTCTGTTAGAAATAACTAGGAACATTATTTCGATAATCAGCAACAACAGTAATCAGTGCCATCAACATGGTTTCCAGTGACAGTACCAATTATATACATAACATGGTCTCCAACAGCTGCAGTAGCATGGGCCACTTAAGTCAACATAGTTTGCAGTAGAAGGTTTGATCACAGACATGTGTATGGACCCCAGGTGTAGCACAGAATACTTACCTCAACATGATCTCAGGTAGCAATATAAAACCTGGGCTTTAACATAAAATATGGCAGCAACAAGGATCATGTTCATCAACATAAATTAGACTACGGACTTCAACATGGTTACTGGTAGCAACAAGGATTATTGACACCAAAATAGATTCTGGAGGCAACTGGGATCACTGATAACAACCTAGTCCCCAGTGGCAGTAGGAATCACAAACATCATGCCTGCCAATAGCAGCATGGATCGTGATATAGTGTCTGCCACTGGGATTTAGTGACATCTAGTTTCACAGGGTATATCAAATCATGAACACAAATCTCTTCTCTAGTCCAAGGATGGATCATGACAGCAACAACCTGTGCCAGTACACATTTGGTACATAATATGATTTATAAAACTGGTAGCATGGATCACTGATATCAACAGTTTTCAGTGTCAGGGCAGACCTCAGACATCATTGGCCAATGCAGTTCAAAATACTTACCTCAAAATTACTTTGAAGTGTATTATGAACCATGGAATTTAGCACAGTCTTGTGTAATAATAGGGAACATGGACATTAAATTGGTTACCATCATCAAAACAAATCTATGAATGTCATCATGCTGCTAGTGGCAGCAGGCATAACTAACATAAACAAAGCTTCAGGTTGCAGGTTAGAATGTAGACATCAAACTGGTCTCTGGTGGCAACATACAACACTTACCTTAGCAAGCCCTCAGACGGTAGTATTGATCACACATTTCAACATGGTCTCTAATGGTCACAGGGATCATAGACATTAACAAGCTCCTCAGAGGCAGCATAGACTATAGACTTCAACATTGTTACTTGTGCTAACATTGATCAGTGACATTCACTTAATTTCAGGTGGCAGTTAGGATTACTGTTACTAACATAATTCCCAGTGAAAATAAGGATAACAGACATCAAGGTTACAGGTAGCAGCAGGGATGATGGGTAGACCATGATCCATGATCTCTGACTGGTAGAATACCTGTGATATCAACATCGTATCAGTGAGCAGGTCAGACCATAGACATAAACCTCTATTCCAATGTTAGGATGGATCATTGACAGTAATACAGTTGCTGGTGACTATATATATATATATATATATATATATATATATATATATATATA
>JADRCC010111626.1:0-11279 GCA_019843855.1 Hylomyscus alleni
TTTTTTTTTTTTTTTAGAATGCTTAACTAGATTTATCATCTTTATTGCTCAATATACTGTATTCCACCAGTCAAATTAAGCAGCAAATAATGCCTTACCCACATAAATAAATAAGGGTTTAAGTAAATATTTAGTTCATAACTGCGATTCAGCCATACTTGCAAAACCTAAAATTTTTGTAGATAATAGTGTTGCATGAGGACTGTTATTTTTCATTAATTTATTTCTAATATAATTTGTGTGTCTAATCTATTTTAAAGTTAATAGACTAAGTGGTTAATTGTTGAGTTATTTGTAATATATGTTGGGGTTATATTCTGAGACAAGAGACTTAGTTTCTCTCCATAAGGATAAAAAGAATGTAAACACAATCAAATTTAATAATTCTGTAGATGGACATATCTTAATCTTTATAGGCATATGAAGGTTAACTAAATGTGTAATGTTAGGACAAAAATATAAATATTTTCATTTATTATGAAACATATTCCTCATGAAGTTAGGGGAGCAATTGTGAAGCTTTACCCAACAGAACTTAAGTGGTTATCCCTGAGAACTGATATTCTATCTATTCCAGTGAGTCTCAAGTAAAAGGTGAATGAGGAAATGTCTATACAAAAGCACATAGTAGTCATACAGATAGAATTAAGATTCATTATTATTTATCCATAATTAAGTAAAAGACATAAATTATAACTGAGGAATATCATGATTAGTAAGTTTCCAGTGGAAAGATGAGTTATATAGTTATCAACATGTACAAGTTAGAATCAAACCAGAAACATGACTATGATTCATGAAAGGGTTTGCATAGTAAGAGATTACTTCAAAGTGGGTAAAGCTATGGGTATAGACAGAAATTTCCAAATAAAATATAGCAACAGAAAGAATATTTTGACATTAACAAGGGAAATTATCTCCAAGGTTATAAAGGAAGGCTATAGAGTGTATTCAAGATTTGTATTTGCTCTCAACACAACAAATTCAGATATTAATGTACATTAAATTTAATATACATAAATTTTAAATCCTTTTGGTTCCAAGTATTTTAGGGAAATATAAATTATTTTTGTATAGTAGTTTTCATATACACTTATCTCCTAGGATAAGTTATATTCATGTTCCTACAAATATAGATTCTCTCAAAATATTGGTTCATTGAAATTTAAAGAGTATATCAGAAATTTGCATTTGGATTTTTATTTTTATTTTTTACCATTGCTTCATACTGGGTATATATCTAAACAAATTAAATAACAACATCAATAAGATACCTCTATACCCATATTTACTGCAGTGTCATTTACAGTATCCAAATGTGATCAACTGAAATGAAATGTCTACCAGAAATTGATAAGTGGATGAGAGAAATATGGCATAATTCTAAATGGACTATAATTTTACCATTAACATATTTTTCTGAATAAAAAGGAAGAATTTATACCCTGTTTCCTATAGGAAAACATTTAGAACTCTCAGGGTAACAAGACCTAAAACCATGATTTCCTAAACTTTTGGCAAGTTGTATAGTGCAAAAGTGCTGTGTATAAAAATAAACATGCTTTGTTTGGCTCTGTACCCCACTTTAATAGGGTTATTTGGTTCTTTGGAGTCTAACTTCTTGAGTTCTTTGCATATATTAGATACTAGCCCCCTATTGGATATAGGATTGGTAAAGATCCTTTCCTGAACTGTTGACTGCCTTGTTGTCTTATTGACAGTGTCCTTTGCCTTACAGAAGGTTTTCAATTTTATGAGTTCCCATTTGTCAACTCTTGATCTTACAGCACAAGCCATTGGTGTTCAGTTCAGGAAGTTTTTCCCTGTGTCCATATGTTAGAGGCTCTTCTCCACTTTCTCCTCTATAAGTTTCAGTGTGCATGGTTTTATGTGAAGGTACTTGATCTACTTGGACTTGAGCTTTGTACAAGGCGAGAAGAATGGGTCGATTTGCATTCTCTTACATGCTAACTGCCAGTTGAGCAAGCTCCATTTGTTGAAACTGCTGTCTTTTCTCCACTGGATATTTTTAGCTCCTTTGTCAAAGATAAAGTGACTATAGGTGTGTGGGTTCATTTCTGGGTCTTCAATTCTATTCCATTGATCTACCTGCCTGTCACTGTACCAATACCGTGCAGTTTTTATCTCAATTGCTCTGTAGTGCAGCTTGAGGTCAGGGATGGAGATTCCACCTGAAGTTCTCAACTGAGGAATACTGAATAACTGAGAAACACCTAAAGAAATGTCCAACATCTTTAATCATCAGAGAAATGCAAATAAAAACAACCCTGAGATTCCATCTCATACCAGTCAGACCAAAAAACTCAGGTGACAGTAGATACTGGCGAGGTTGTGAAAAAAGAGTAATATTCCTCCATTGAGGGTAGGAATGGAAGCTGGTACAACAACTCTGGAAATCAGTTTGGCAGTTCCTGAAAAAATTGGACATAGTACTACATGAGGACATAGCAATACCACTCCTGGTCATATACCCATAAGATGCTACAACATGTAATAAGGAAACATATTCCACTATGTTCATAGCAGCCTTATTTATAATAGACATATTAGTCTATTATAATATATTAGTCTATTTATAATAGACTAGAAACAACCCAGATGTCCTTAAACAGAGAAATGGATACAGAAAATGTGGTATATTTACACAATGGAGTATTACTCAGCTATTAAAAATATGAATTTATGAAATTCTTGGGAAAATGGATGGATCAGGAGGATATTATCCTGAGTGAGGTAAACCAATGACAAAAGAACACACATGGTATGCACTCACTGATAAATGGATATTAACCCAGAAGTTCAGAATATCCAAGATACTATTCACAAACCACATGAAATTCAAGAAGACAGAAGATCAAAGTGTGGATACTTTGATGTTTCTTAAAAGGGAGAAGAAATTAGCCATGAAACAGATTACAAAGTGTGGAGCAGAAACTGAGGTAATGACAATCCAGAGACTGCCCCACCGGTGACCCATCCCATATACAATCACCAAACTCAGACACTACTGTGGATGCCAGCAAGTGCCTGCTGACAGGAGCCTGATATAGCTGTCATCTGAGAGGCTCTAGCAGTGCCTGACAAATACAGAAGTAGATCCTCATAGCCAACAGTTGGATTGAACACAGGGTCCCCAATGAAGGAGCTAGAGAAAGGACTCAAGCAGCTGAAGGGGTTTTCAGCCCCATAGGAGGAACAACAATATGAACTAAGCAGTACCCCCAGAACTCTCAGGGACTAAACCACCAACAAAAGAGTCCATATAGGTCCAGCTGCATATGTAGCAGTGGATGGCCTAGTAGGTCATGAATGTGAAGAGAGGCCCTTGGTCCTATGAAGGCTTTATGCTCCAATGTAGGGGAATACCAGGGCCAGGAAGCGGGACAGGGCAGTTTGGGAAGCATGGGAGGGGGGAGAGAATAGAGGATTTTTGCAGAGGGGAAGCCAGAAAAAGGGAGAACATTTGAAAAATTAATAAAGAAAATATATAATAAAAAATAAAATAAACATTAACATACAAATCTACATGTTAACTCTAAGATAAATGTGTTATTCTATGAATAACCTAATTCATTGGCTTGTATGTTTAACAACATTTACTGTCAGACACAGGAACATGTCAATACATGTGTGCATTTCAAACATAACTATGGCTGCAGAGCTCTTAGAAACACTGAACCCTAACTTATTATATCATTCTCTTCGAGGTCAGTCTACAAGTTCCAATTGTAATCATTAGAACAGTACAAACATTTAAAAGTGTGTATGACTGTTTTGTGATGTATTTATAAAGACCATAAACTGATCAATGTTTAAATTTTTGTTATCAGCACTGTGATTAACTCTTCATTATGTCAAAGATGGTGAGCTTCCATATTATGGTTTATGTCACATTTAACAACATGTTAAATAGTTTAAATAAATGAACTGCAATACTATAGAAATATTTTTATTAACTTTTATTGCAGTATGATAAGAAAAGTTACATGATTTCAATTTGTCTGAATTTGATAACACTTAAAAACATATTTTAAGTAAATAGAATTAAATCACATTCTTGTTGCCCTTTTGTACCCTAACTCCTCCCAGAGACCCCCTCTTCAATACCTACAATATCTTTTATTGTGATATTCCTTAAAATTTATAAAATATTATAACAATAAATATGAGTATTATAAAAGTTGTTTGATATAAAACAACAATCAATTTAACAGTGTTATGTAGATGCTTGTCTATAGCAATACTGAAAATACATGCGTTTTTCTCAGTATAAATTTTAAATAACTCCAAACATTTTAACTGTATATTTCAAAATAATACATCACTACTCGTATTTTCTTAAATGAACATAAATATATCAAGTCTTTATGTTTGTTTGTTTGTTTGTTTTGTATTTAGTATAGTTTAAAATCTTGGCTCTTACTGTGGTACAAGCCCCAAACAAGAACAATTTTTAGACATTGGAGTTCATTATAATAAGGCTGTACTTCAATGACCCTCAAATCACAGAAGGATTTTACCTCCATCATATCGAAGCTGAGAGTTGACAGTTCTGCTGTGTCAAGGAATGAATTGTAGGCACCATTTTTGAATATAGACTTCCTGCTATCGTCAAAACTCTTTGACTTGAGTGGGTGACTTTATTCTCAGGCCACAGAGAACAGGTTACATTCATTTTAGAAATGGTGTGTGTATTAAGATAGTCTATCCATAAAGTCATTCACCAACTGTTTCAATGAACAATGGTTCTGCTTGGAAGGTGGCACAGACATTAGATGAGTGTAAGAATCTGGTTCATTGGCTGTGATAATTTGGAAAAGCATTGATCTCAGAGAAAGAGTAACTTATAAAGTCCTCTTCTTCAAACTTAATACAAGAGCTACAAATGTCAAGCAAAGCATTCAGTCTCTTTGTTGTTCTCTTTCCTACAAGCCACCTCCCAAGTTAATTGTCTATGTCTCCCTTGGATACATAAATACTTTTGAAATATATAAGCTGTCCTGAAAACCATAGTATAGTGTAAAAACATGAAATAAACAATATTACTAATAGAGAGGCTGAGATAGGAGAAGCAAGATTTCAAGACCCTTATGTTGTACACAGCAAGACACTGTCACAAACAAGCTGAAAGTGTATATAGATTGTACAATATTGGATCTATTTCTCCAATTACCAAATTAGAGAGACCATTGGATGACAATCAACAAATTTCTAATTCCTCATATTTTTGGATTTCAATCAATTAGGATATGTTGGTAATATTAATTTTCATATTAAGATATTAAGAAAAGGTAATTGTCACTTCCTGTTGTTTTTGTTGTAAGAGGTGGAATTAGATTTGTGTGTATTTGTTGAAAGATTACTTTCTTGCTTCTTCTAGGGTGTGGTTTTGCTTCTTATGTTGATATTTTCCATCCATTATCCTTTATAGGGCTGGATTTGTGGAAAGATATTGTATAGATTTTGTTTTGTCATGGAATATCTTGTTTTCTCCATCTATAGTAATTCAGAGTTTTGCTGAGTATAGTAGCCTGGGCTGGCATTTGTGTTCTTGTAGGGTCTGTATGACATCTGCCCAGGATCTTCTAGCCTTCATAGTCTCTGGTTAGAAGTCTGCTGTAATTCTGATAGGCCTACCTTTATATGTTACTTGACCTTTTTCCCTTACTGCTTTTAAAATTCCTTTTTTATTTAGTGCATTTGGTGTTTTCATTATTATGTGACAGGAGGAGTTTCTTTTCTGGTCCAGTCTATTTGGAGTTCTATAGGCTTCTTGTATGTTCATGGGCATCTCTTTCTTTAGGTTAGGGAAGTTTCTTCTGTAATTTTGTTGAAGATATTTACTGGCCCATTACATTGGGAGTCTTCACTCTCTTCTATACCTATTATCCTTAGGTTTGGTCTTCTCATTGCATCCTGGATTTCCTGGATGTTTTGGGTTAGGAGCTTTTTGCTTTTTGCATTTTCTTTGACTGTTTTGTCAATGTTTTCTTTGGTGTCTTCTGCCCCTAAGATTCTCTCTTCTATCTCTTGTATTCTGTTGGTGATGCTTGCATCTATGACTCCTGATTTCTTTCCTAGGTTTTGTATCTCCAGGATTGTCTCTCTTTCTGATTTCTTTATTGTTTCTATTTCCATTTTTAGATTCTGGATGGTTTTACTCATTTCCTTCACCTGTTTGATTGTGTTTTCCTGTAGTTCTTTAAGGGATTTTTGTGATTCCTCTTTAAGAGCTTCTAGCTCTTCACTTGTGTTCTCCTGTATTTCTTTGAGGGTGCTATTTATGTCTTTCTTAAGGTCCTGTATCATCATCATCATGATGAGTGGTTTTAGATCTGAATCTTGCATTTCCTGTATGATGTTGTGTCCAGAACTTGCTATGGTGGGAGAATTGGGTTCTGATGATGCCAAGTAACCTTGGTTTGTGTTGTTTATTTTCTTATACTTGCCCCCTGCCATCTGGTTATCTCTAGTGCTATCTGCCCTTGCTAAATCTGACTGGAGTCAGCCCTTCCTGTGATCCTGGTTGTATCAGAACACCTCAGAGTCAGGCTGTCTCTGTGATCCTGTGATTCTGGAATCCTGTGACCCTGGGCTTGTTACAGCACCTGGAAGTGCAGCAGCTTCCTCTGGGTGTTGTGGGACTGGCTGCAGAGCTAGAAATATTAATATAATGAACCTTCCTACAATTCATGAGACTACTCATAAATAGTATCTCAACCATAATATGCAAATAAGCAAATCTGCCACCCACTCTTTGTTCACTGAGATAATAATTTACATATGAACATATATGGACGCTCAATGCTGCAGCCTAGGGGAATGCTAGAGTAGTGAGGAGGGAGAAGCGGGTGGATGGGGGAGCAACTTCATAGAAGCAGGGTGAAGTGGTGTATGGAAATGGGGATAACGTTTGAAATGTAAATAAATAAGATAAAATAAAAGGAAAGCACAAATTAGGAAGAATTTACATTTTCACCTGAAGAAAGATTTGATACCAGTAAGTGGTTAGCATTTTAATATCTAATGTTAATTTATAAAGAGATAACTGTAAGTGATTACAAAAATGTTTCAACAAAAATCTTTTAAATTTATGTAATATTCATCGGAGTCAGCAAAACTAAATGCAATTGTATTTCTTAGCCTGTGAGTCATATCAACTATGATGTGATTTGTGTAGATTCTCATTTACTACATTCATCTAATGAAGATGCATACTGTGTATAAGTTTTAAAGCAGAACTCATAAATAATTTCATGTGTAGAAATGAATTATAAGTACAATATAATTAAAAATGTATATCAGTGTTATCAATGGAAACATTTAATAAATGATTATATTATCTGATATTCTGTTTTAAAACACCTGCATGTCCTAAATAATTTTGATAATCAGCAGCAACAACAACAAAAAGAAAACCAAAGTGGAAGTATAGACACCGCAGACTAGGAATAGGAAGTGAGGAGGCCTTAGACTCACACATGTCAACTCGTGTATCTCTAATTCTTGAGACTTCACTTGAATTTTTTCCTTTGATTGTCTTTCTTATCTAACTTTGATGTGATAGTTTTATCTTATCTTACTATATTTTATTTTGTGATGTTTTCTTGTTATCTCTAGGATTCTTGTTCTTTTCTAATGAGAAACAGAAAGGGAGTGGATCTGGATGGAAGGACAGGTAAAGAAGAACTAGGAGGATTAAATGGAAGGAAACTGTAGTTAGGATAAACTGTATGAGAACAGAATGTATTTTAATAAAAGGGAAAACAACTATAACTATAGCATTCTTACATGAGGGTTGTGTTGGCCCATGTCTACTCCACAACTGGGCATGGCCACTTGTGGAGGTGGAACATGGGTAGTTTGACTGCACTTATTCCATGCAACCGCATACCTTGATAAGGGTGCTCTCCCACCTATGCACCCACTCCTATCTCACTGCCTACATTCCCCTACACTGGGGCATTAAGCCTCCACAGGACAAAGGGCTTGTCCTCCTATTGATGCCAGATAAGGCCATCCTCTGCTACATATGCAGCTGGAGCCATGGGTCCTTCCATGTGTACTCTGTTTGTTCGTTCGTTTAGTCACTTGGAACTCTACGGTGCCTGGTTGGTTAATATTGTTGTTTCTCCTATGGGGTTTCAAACACCTTCAGCTCAGCTCCTTTGGTCCTTACCCTAACTCCTCCAATGGGGACCCTGTGTTCAATACAATTGTTGGTTGAATTTCTCAGACTCTGGCAGAGTCTCTCAGGAGACAGCTATATCAGGCAACATGTTTTGGCATCAGCAATAGTGTCTGGTTTTGATGTCTGTATATGGGATGCAACCCCAGGTGGGGCAGTCTATGGATGGCCTTTCCTTCAGTTTCTGCTCCACACTTCGTTCCTGTATTTCCTTTAGAAAGGACTGGTATAATGTGGAATCTTAGGGTCACTTTGATTTGCATTTCCATGATGATTAAGGATGTTGAATATTTCTTTAGGTGCTTCCTCACCATTCAATCTTCCTCAGTTGAACATCCTTTGTTTAGCTCTGTACCCCATTTTTAATAGGGTTATTTGGTTCTCGCAAGTCTAACTTCTTGAGTTCTTTGCATATATTTGATATTAGCTCTCTAGGGCTATCATCAGATGTAGGCTTGGTAAAGATCTTTCTCCAATCTGTTGGTTGTGGTTTTGTCCTATTGACAGTGTGCTTTGCCTTACAGAAACTTTTCAATTTTATGAGGTCCCATTTGTCCATAGTTGATCTTAGAGCATAAGCCATAGGTGTTCAGTTCAGGAAAATTTCCCATGTGCCCGAGGGTTTAAGGTTCTTCCTGACTTTCTCTTCTATTAGATTTAGTGCATCTGGTTTTATGTGGAGGTCCTTGATCCACTTAGACTTGAGCTTTGTACAAGGAGATAAGCATCTTATTGTAGGAGATGATAACTAACTTAGAGATCTACAGTTTTCTAACATGCAATGAGTCAGAGATTTTAAAGTCTGTCATAAATAGTATGTCTGACTCACACTCCTCCCATTAAAGTTTGGTATTGTGGAGAAGGGGTAGAATGTGATTGCAAGGAGAATGTATGTATGGCCTCAAGGAAAAAGTGTCCTGTACACATCTCAAGATATACACATCTCACTTAAGTCAAAAAAACTGTCACAGAATTCATAAGGCCTGTTCCAGTTCAAGACATATAAAAATCCCATAACCAAGGTGAGAAAGTGGGAAGAATTTCCCACTTCTAACCAAAAAGCAGTTTGCTACTAATTAAGGTTGTGATAGAAAAAAATTACCTTTAAAAATATGAGTGACTCTTGTTATATCAACTGCACTCCATGAAAGAATATATGCTTAGGAGTGTAACATAAATTAGGCCCCATGGTTTTCTGTGATTTTGTTCTATTTTTTATTTCTAAAGCAGAGAAAAAGTATCAAGAAGGTAGAGAGGAAGATCCATAAACATCTAAGAGTTGGGGAAGGAAAAAGAATATGATCAAATTAAATTACATGCAATTCACAAAGAATAAATTTAAAAAATCTTTAGAAAAGAAGATTTCATATACCAACATCTTACCATATCTGTAATTCAGTTACCCAAATTTCCATTTAACAGACAAACAAGGAAATTACAACAGTTCTCTACATTCTTGCTTTCACTGTGAAGACAATTTTATACAGTTCCTAGAACATGGTGAAAAAAATATGATAAAAAGTCTACATGAGATGTATGATAAAATAAATTAAAATATTAATGAACTATCAAATGAATCAAAGTTAGTAGCAACTATTTTACAGAGTTACATACCTTCATCAACACATTTATTTGGCTCTGTGATATTTATGTGAAAGAAAAGAAAGAATGTATATTTGGTCTACTTTTCCAAATCTGAATTTTAACTAAAGTGGGCTATGTATGAGAAATTAGAAAACAAAAACCATAAATAACCTTTTTATATATGGATATCTAATCTCCAAATGGGAAAGTCAGTTACTTAGTGACGACAGCAGTCCGGCAGACTTTGATTTTTTTTCCTTCAGATTCCCACCTGGATTTTAATAGCATCAATTGGACTCTTGCTATTACTGCTCCAGGTCCTTGATTTTCCCTCGCCATATAATTATGAGTGAAGCAAATGGGAGGTGGTAAGGCATTATTCGCTCTAATTTCCTTTGATTTTTCTTCTTCAGAAGTCACTTTTCTTCTTTAAACCTTTGCTCCACATATTTTATTTGTGTCACTGCACAAACTGTGGGCATAATAAGCAGCATTTTAAAACCGTTCTGTTCTTTACTTGTGATGTATAAATCACCGCAGAGTTCCTAACAGCTTGTGACCGACAATCCTCTGTGATAGGCAATCTGTGATCCTTTCAGCCTTTTACTAATAAGCTCATTAGGGGAGGATGGTTAGAAATCCTTTCTGGGATACAGCAATGAACCACTGCAAATTCAATGCATGTCCAACCACTCAAATTTTAGAGAATCAATCTTTCCTCAATCAAAACTTTGTCAAATCCTTCTGAATTCTGCTAAAGGTTACTGATTTCTTCTTCTTTTTTTTAAAATAAAAGTTTTTCAGAAAAATCAAGAAATTGTTCTAGTTTATTAGTGTAAGTCAAGGGGAAATTTGAACAAACCATGTTTTGTGTTTCTTTGTTTCTTTCATTTATTTTTGAGAACCAACAGCTACAGAATGCTTATTAAACATTCAATGGAGTCTTGATTTCCAAATTGAAATGAAAAGATAGCATAATATTCAGAAATTCAGTGACCAAATGCTATGAAACATTGAGGTTCAAAAAAAATTCAGAATTTTTCCCCTTAGATTTCTGTGCCTTTGCAAATGAGCGGTAAATTTCCTGAAATTCATAATAAATTAAATGTAAATGATTTTTCATAGATTTTTAGCAATAAATGTACATCTCATTAAATTAAAACAATATGAACTGTACCTGCTCACAGATTTACACGAAACAATTGCAATTGGTTCCTGTTATGTAATTCAAAGTAAGACAAAAATATTTAGTAATACATTCAGTATGGGAACAAATGAGTTGCTTGCTGTCCTAGTGATTTGTTTAGATTATTTATTAATATGAAACTTTAAAAACAAGGTTGACAACAATTATAAAAAAAGCTTCCCAGTATCCATAATTTAATGACTTAACTTATTACAAAATTGCTAATATGTATATGTATATATATGTGTGTCTGCGCGTGTGCATGTGTGTGTGTGTGTGTGTGTGTGTGTGTGTGTGTGT
>JADRCC010111638.1:0-13481 GCA_019843855.1 Hylomyscus alleni
AAAACCTGATAAACAACTTTAGCAAAATGGCTAGATATAAAATTAACTCAAACAAATAAGTAGCCTTCCTATACTAAAAAGATAAATGGGCTGAGAAAGAAATTAGGGAAAAAACACTCTTCACAACAGTCACAAATAATAGAAAATTTCTTGGTGTGACTCTAACCAAACAAGTGAAAGATCTGTATGACAAGAACTTCAAGGCTCTGAGGAAAGAAATTGAAGACCTCAGAAGATGGAAAGATCTCCCATGCCCATGGATTAGCAGGATTAATATAGTAAAAATGTCATCTTGTTAAAAGCAATTTATAGAATTGATGCAATCCCCATCAAAATTCCCACTCAATTCATCATAGAGTTATAAAGAGCAATTTGTAAACTCATCTAGAATAATAAAAAACCCAGAATAGCAAAAAAAACCTATTCTCAACAATAAAAGAACTTCTGGGGGAGTCACCATTCCTGACTTCAACCTCTATTAGAGAGCAATAGTGATAAAATCTGCATGGAATTGGTACAGAGATAGGTAGGTAGATCAATGGAATAGAATTGAATATCCAAAAATGAACCACACACATATGGTCACTTAATCTTTGACAAAGGAACTAAATCCATCCAGTGGAAAAAAGACAGCCTTTTCAAGAAATAGTGATGGTTCAACTAGAGTTCAGCACGTAGAAGAAAGCAAATCAATCCACTCTTATCTTCTCGTACAAAGCTCAAGTCCAAGGGGATCAAGGACCTCCACATAAAATCAGATACACTGAATCAAATAGAAGTGAAAGTGGGGAAAAGCCTTGAACACATGGGCACAGGGGAAAATTTCCTGAACGGAATACCAATGGCTTATGCTCTAAGATCAAGAATTGACAAATGGGACTTCATAAGATTGCAAAGCTTCTATAAGGCAAAGGACACTGTCAATACAACAAAACAGCAACCAACAGATTGGCAAAAGATCTTTACCAACTCTCCATTTGGTAGAGGGCTAATATCCAATATATACAAAGAACTCAAGAAGTTAGACTTCAGAGAACCAAATAACCCTATCAAAAATAGGGAACAGAGGCAAATAGAGAATTTTCAATTTTAAAAAAATCGAATGGCCAAGAAGCACCTAAAGAAATCTTCAACATCCTTTGTCATCAGGGAAATGCAAATCAAAATGACCCTGAGATTCCACCTCACACCAGTCAGAATGGCTAATATCAAAAACCCAGGTGACAGCAGATGCTGGGTAGGCTGTGGAGAAAGAGAAACACTCCTCCATTGTTGGTGGGATTCCAATCTGGTTCAACCACTCTCAAAATCAGTCTGGCGGTTCCTCAGAAAATTGGACATAGTATTACTGGAGGACCCAGTTATACCACTCCTGGACATTGACCTAGAAGATGTTCCAACATGTTACAAGGACACATGCTCCACTATGTTCACTGTGTTCCTAACAGCCATATTTATAATTGCCAAAAGCTGGAAACAACTCAGATGTCCCTCAACAGAGGAATGTATACAGAAAATGTAGTACATTTCCACAATGGATTACTACTCACCTACTAAAAATCATGACTTGGTGAAATCTTAGGCAAATGGATGGATCTGGAGAATATCATCCTCAGTGAGGTAACTCAATCACAAAAGAAAACACATGCTATGTACTCACTGATAAGTGGATATTAGGCAATGAGTGTGGAATACCCAACGATACAAATCTTTGACCACATGAAGCTCAAGAGGAAGGAAGACAAAAGAATGGATGCTTCAGTCCTACTTAGAAGGGGGGACAAAATAATCAAGAGAAGTAGTGGGTGGGAGGGTTTGGGCGAAGAGAAGAGGGGAAGGAAAAGGGGGCAGAATAAGATATGGGAGAATATAGAGGACTTGTACAGAGGTTCAGGAAATTGAACAGAGGTGTGTAGCAATGGGGGATGGTGAACTGGGGTAGCAACCAGAAAGTTCCAGATGCCAGGAAAGCAAGAGCCTCCCAGGACCCCACAGGCATGACATTAGCTGAAATATCCCACAAAAATGGAGGGAGATCCTGCTGAGACCATATCCAGAGGTTAGGCATGGCCCTCTACTAGAGGAATGGGGCTACCCACCCATCTCCAAAATTTTAATCCAGAATTGTTCCTGTCTAAAGGAAGTACAGGGACAAAGATTGGAGCAAAGATTGAAGAAAAGGCCATCCAGAGACTACCACACCTGGAGATCCATCCAACATGCAGACAACAAACCCAGACACTATTGTGTATGCCAAGAAGTGCTTGCTGACAGGAGCCTGATACAGCTGTTTCCTGCGAGGCTCTGCCAGATCCTGACTAATACAGATGTGGATGCTTACAGCCAACCATCATCAGAATGAGCACAGGGACCCCAATGGAATACTTAAGGGAAGGACGTAATGAGCTGAAGGGGCCTTATATGGCATCAATGAGAGGGAGGCCCTTAGTCATGTGAAGGCTTGATGCCCTAGTGTAGAGGCTAGGGTGGTGAGGGGGGAGTGGGTATGTGAGTGGGGGAGCACTGTCCTCAAAGCAGGGTAAGGGGGGATAATGTAGGGGGTTTGCAGAGGGGAACCCTGGAAGGGGGATAACATTTGAAATGTAAATAAATAAAATATCCACTTAAAAGAATAAAAATATATATCCTATCACATGCTCAAAAATAATTCCTGATCGCTGTCCCCCTTCTTCAGATAGAGTGGGGGCCACTGTAGGTATCCCCCAACCATGGCATATCAAGTTTCTGCAGGGCTAGGTGCTCCTTCTGTCACTGATGCCTGGCAAGACATTCAAGTTGGGGGAATGGATTCCACAGACAGTTTTAGGGATAGCCTCTGCTCCAGTTGTTAGTGACCCACCTGAAGACTGAGCTACACATCTGCTATATATTTGCAGGGTGTCTAGGTCTAGACTGTGTATGCTCTTTTGTTGGTGGTTCAGTCTTTTAGAGGCCTCAAAGGCCCAGATTAGTTGACTCTTGTTATTTCTGTGGAGTTTCTATCCCCTTCAGGGCCATCAATTCTTTCCCCAACTGTCAGGAGCCATAATAGGACAAGTGTAACATATGATCATGTAATAACTAGCAAGTTATCATCCTGAAATGCCTGCTTCAGATTATTATATAATCTGCGGCAGGTGTGCCCTCATTAAGCAAGGCTGTGAGGGACTCATTTTAAGAAAGATTTCTGCTATTAATATGCTTTTCCTGTTATTATTATACAATATAATAATCACTAAAGTAATAGCACACCCCTTTGGAGCAGATCTCTGCAGATCTACGAAGTTGTATTGTCTTGTAGTGATGCTATATAGACAAATATGACTGAAGTCTTTATGCTGATCCTATAAGAATTCCAAAAATTGGGGCTAGTGTGATGGCTCAGTGGGTAAGAGAACTGACAGCTCTTCCAAAGGTCTCGAGTTCAAATCCCAGCAACCACATGGTGGCTCACAACCATCTGTAATGAGATCTGATGTTCTCTTCTGGTGCATCTGAAGACAGCTACAGTGTACTTATGTATAATAATAAATACACCTTAAAAAAAGAATTCCAAAAATTATATCAGTGATTATTAAGCTCTTTTATAATGGGACTGCTATTAGGTCCTTTTCTGATAGTCAAAACTGCAATGAGAACTTTGCCATTCTCCCAAGTGTCAGCAGTTAATTGTTCTTAGATAGTAACCAGACTTTCTCTTACACAGAGCACAATCCAAGAACTTGTAAAACAATTAACCAAAGGTCATAAAAAGGGGACTAAGATTTATTATAGGTGCTAGGACAGAAGAGAAATGATTGACTGGGTTTATCTATACAAAACTTCACTTAAAACTTAATTCACCTTCAGTGAATCTGTGGAGCTGAGACAGGTGATGGTTGTTTAGCTAGATAATAACTCCTTATGGATATGTATATAAACATTTCACTGTTGTAAACTTCTATTTCAATTTATGATTTGATTTTTTGTGTGTGAACTTGTGATGAACTTTGTAACATGTGATCATGTATTCTGAAAGATCTATATGTACTGGGGACAAAGAGATGAGAAAGAGCTAGATAGAGGAGAATACTTTCCCTTTCCCCACTTAGGATCTTTTCGATTTTTCCCTTAGCTTTCATAGGAAATTTTTTTACAACTTAGTAATAAGTTCTGTAATCACTTCTGTAAGTGTCTTCTCTACCTGTGACTGAAAGTTAGAGCCCAGCAGTTCCTGCTGAGATAGAATAAAGGTCACATTGCTTAATCCTCTGCTGTTAGCCAGCAGTCTTTTACCCCCAGAAAGAGCAAGAAACTTTTTTAGGACTTTTTAGAAGTTATCAGCAGCAGCATTTAACATATAGCATTTAGCATTTAGCATTTAGCAGCATTAGAGAGCTAGAAAGCTCTAAACCCTCAGCCATCACCAGAGTCCTAATCTGTGATTCCACCACTACTCTGTCCCTGGCCAGGAGGCTCCCAGCACCCAACTCTTCCATAAGAGTTCTCAAGTCACAGTCAATGTTTGGTTGTGGCTTTCTGCATCTTTCTGAGACAGCTACTATATGGAGCCTCACAGAGAACAGACATATTAGGCTCTGGTTTGAAGCATAACAGTAACATTAATAGCATCAGGAATTGGTGATTGCCTGTGGGATGGGTCTCTAGTTGGGCCCTTTATTGCTTGTCTATTCACTTCATCTCTACTATATCTACTGTCCCTGCATTTCTTGTAGGCAGGATATTTTACAGGTCAAACATTTTGTGGGTGGGTTGATGTCCCTTTAGCTCTATTGGGGTTCCTGCCTGGCGACAGGACAGTCACTTCAGGTTCCATAAACCCAGTGCTGTAAGTCCCAACTAAGGTACATTGATTCTTGGGAGCCTACCGTATCCCAGGTGTCTGTCATGTCCTTGAGATATCCATCACCCTGCCCCACCAGCTGCAGATTTCCATTCATTCCCATGGCCACCTGGCCATCTTCCCTATCTCTCCCCACACCATTCGCCTCACGCACCCAGTTCTCCTATTCCACCTACCTCCTACAACTATTTTATTCCTTCTTCTAAGTGAGATTCAAGCATCCTTGCTTGACTTTCATTCTTGTTTAACTTCTTTGGGCCTGTGGAGAGTAGTGTGAGTATCCTGTATTTCATGGCTAATATCCACTTGTAAGTGAGTACATACATATCATTCATGTCCTTTTGGGTCTGGGTTGTCTCACTCAGGATGTTATTTTCAAGTTCCATACATTTGTTTGCAAAATTTATGATGTCCTTGTTTTTAATAGCTGTGTAGTACTCCATTGTGTGAATGAACCACATTTTCTGTATCCATTCTTCTTTGAGGGACATCTAGATTTTTTTCTAGTTTCTGGGATTTGCCAGAGACTTAAGATGGGTAAGTGTCCTGGAGTCAATGTAGTGATCTTAACTGAGACACATAACCAATGTGGATATGGAACCTGAAGAGGCCACCCCATGTAGCCAAGTAGGAACCCCAGTAGAGAGATAAGGACGCCAACCCACCCCCAAAGCTTTTGACCCCAAATTTGTATTTTTGCCTCTATGTTCATGAGGGAAATTGTTCTGTAATTCTCTTTGTTTGTTGAACCTTTGTATGGTTTGGGTATCAGAGTGATTGTGACCTCATAAAATCAATTTGTCAATATTTCTTTTGTTTTTATTATGTTGAGAATTTTGGGGAGTATTGGCATTAGCTCAGTTTTGAAAATCTGAAAGAATTCTGAACTAAAGCCATCTGAACTTAGTCATTTGATCCCACCCCCTGTCCCTTTGTTAGAAGCAAGGTTTTAATAACTGTTTCTCTTTCTCTTGGGGCTTATAGGTCTACGTAAGTTGTTTATCTGATCTTGATTTAACTAAGTAAGTGGTATCTATGAGTACATTGTTCACTTCTTTTAAATGTTCCAATTTTGTCAAGTATAGTTTTTTTTGAAGAACTACTAATGATTGTTTAGCTTTCCATAGTGTCTGTTTTTATGTTCCCTTTTCATTTCTGATTTTGTTGACTTTGTCAATTTCGTATATTCACTCTCTCTCTTTTAGTTAGTTTATATAAGACTTTGTCTGTCTTGTTGATTGGTTGATTTTCTCAAAGAACTAGCTCTTTGTTTCTTTGTGTTTGATTTTTTAAAATATTTTTGATTTTTGCATTTGATTGTATTTGATTCTTTATATTGTTGTCTTTCTTTCTAATTTATTGATTTCAACTTTCAGTTTGATTATTTTCCTCCTGGTGCAGTTCCTTCTTTTTGTTCGAGAGCTTTCAGGTATGCTGTTCAGTTGCTAGTATGAAATCTCTCCAATTTCTTTATCAAGTTTCTTAGTACTATGAATGTTTCTCTTTCTACTGCTTTCATAATGCCCCATAAGTTTGGATACATGGTGTCTTCATTTCATTGAGTTCTTGACTTTAATTTTCTTCTTTATTTCTATCTTGACCTAGTAGTCATTCAGTGTAGTTTTTTTTTCCAGTTTCCATGAGTTTGTAGACTTTTTCTTGTTTCTTTCCTGTTGTTGTTGTTGTTGTTATTGAAATACAGGTTTAATGTGTGGTGGTTGGATAGGATGCATGGTGTTATTTCAATTTTTTTTATCTATTGAGATTTGCTTTGTGACCAATTATGAACTAAAGGTTCAATAAGGTGCTAAAAAAAGGGTATACTCTTTTGTGTTTGGGTGAAATATTCTGTAGATAACTATTCTGTTTCATTCACAATGTCTGTTAGCTTCATTATTTCTCTGTTTAGTTTATGTCTGGATGATCTGTCCTTTGGTGAGAGTGGCATATTGAAGTCTCCCACTATCAATATGTAAGGGTCAATGTGTGATTTAAGCTTCAGTAATGTTTATTTTACATATGTGTATGCCTTTGCATTTGGGGCATGCTGTTGAGAATTGAAACATCATTTTGGTGGATTTTTTCCTTTCATGAATATGAAGTGTCCTTTCCTATTTCATTGGATTTATTTTGGTTTGAAGTCATTTTAAAAGATATTAGGATAGCTATACCAGCTTGCTTCTTGGGGCCATTTTCTTGAAAAATATTTTTCAACTTTTTTTCTGAGATAATATCTATTTTGATGTTGATGTGTGTTTCTTGTATACATCCAAAGGATGTAACTTCTTTTCAGTTTTATTATGTTCCTCTGTGTCTTTTTCTCAGAGCATTGAGATAACTGATATTGAGAAATATTAGTGACCTATGATTGTCCATTTTTGTTATTTTTTTGTAGTTGTTATTTGTATTTGTGTGTATTTTCATTCTTTGGTTTATGCTTGTGTGAGATTATTTATTGCCTGTGTTTTTATGTGTGTAGTTAACCTCATTTGATTAACTTCACTTTCCTTCTTGTTGGGAGCCGAGCCCTCCTTAGCTTGACTGACCTCAGCTCTGGTGGAGACTGCTGACCTCAGCTCTGGTGGAGACACCCTGGAGACAGGAGATTTGGGAACAAGCACTTTCCTCTCTGAGAAGGTGTTAAACAAGCACTATACTCCCTGGGACAGTGTCAACCTTTGCCCTGCTGGAGATGCCTGGAGTCATCTTCCCAGAGACAGCTTCCTGAGATAAGAGCCATAAGATGTCTTGGACCCCTTATCAACACTTGTCCAGATGTTCCTTCTCCTTCATTGTTGTAGCCGAATTCCCCTTTCAAACCTCTCCCCATTTTTTCTCTCTCTATGCTTATAATAAGGTCTTTGGCCTCCATTAAAGCCAGACCTTGACAAACCTTGCTTAGTCTCGAGTCTCTTTCTCGCCTATTCTTCCTTTCAAGCTGAAGTCCTCCTCCAGCCCACTGAATTACCAGGTCCCGCAGGACAGGAAACCTTCTAGTATATTCTGAAGGTCTGAATTAGTGGATAGATATTGTTTTCATGGGATGTCTTTTATGCTCCATATATGGGGATTGAAAGTTTTCCTGGGTGTAGTAGTCTAGGCTCACATTTGTAGTCTACTAGAGACTCACCAAATCTGTCTAGTCCCTTTTGGCTTTTACAGTTTCTGTTAAGAAGTTAGTTCTAAAAGATCTGCCTTTATATGTTATTTTTCCTTTCCACCTTATAGCTTTTAATATTCTTTCTTTGTTCTCTGTGTTTAATATTTTGATTACTATGTGGCAAGAGGAGTTTATTTTCTGGTTCAACCTATTTGGTGTACTGTAAGCTTCTTCTTTTTGCTTTATAAGGATATATTTCCTTAGGCTGGGAAATTTTTCTTCTATGATTTTGTTAAAAATATTTTCTGGGCACTTGAGCTGGGATTCTTCTCTTTCTTATATTCTAATTATTTTGTTTATTCTTTCGGTGGTGCTTATGTTTATAGTTCCTATTGCCTTATCTAGATATTCCATTTTTTATATTTCCTTAGGTTTTTTTTTTTGTTATTCCCACTTTCATTTTCAGGTCTTGAACAGGTTTCTTTGCTTCCTTTAACTGTTTTTTTTTTCTTAACTGTCTTATTCATTTGCTCCATATGCTTCATTGTATTTTCTTTGATTTCTTTAAGTGATTTATTAATTTCCTCTTTAATGACCTCTATTATCTTCATAAAGTTGGTCTTAAGATTGTTTTCTCATGCTTCAGCTATGTGGGAATATTTATGGCTTGCTGTAGTGGGATGCCTGATCTCTGTTGGTAACATTACTCTGGCTGATGTTTACTGTATTTTTATTGTATTTAAGGTTTAGGTATCTGGCTTTAGAGTGCTTATAGGTCTAGGTGCAGACATCTGGGTTCATCCTTTGGATGTGTGTTTTCTTTCTTGATTTCTGTTTCCTCTGATGTCTTCTGGAGGGAGTAACCTGTGGTTGAGTAGAGTGTCCACATCCAAGTCTATACCAAGTTGAGGTGTAGACTTCTAATGGCCTGGATGGTCTCTGGTCCAACAGCCAGTTAATGTCCAAGTTGCAGGCTGGAGTTCATGTATCTTTAAGGTACACAACATTTTATTTGGTCTGGAGACCTTTAAGGTACAAGATGCTGGTCTAGCTTGTGGTAGGGTAGCAGGCTTCTACCTGGTTTTCAGGGAGCTGGCCTTGTGATTGGGATTCAGCATGCTGGCCAGACATGGAGTGGTAGATTCCTATCAGATCTTTGATGACAAGGGGAAAAAGGGAAGTTGGAGTTATATTGGGCAGGAAAGGAAGGATTTGAGTAGTATTACCTAGGGTGCAGTGAGCTGACATGGCATCTGGAGGGGAACGAGGCTTCCAGGGGAGGGCTAGGCTATAGTTATGAAGATAGGAGGGGTTGTTGGAGATATACTGGGTCAGGAAAGGCAGGGTAAGCATAGGGTAGGGGTGGTGGATTACCTGGTTTTCAGAGAGCTAGCCAGGACTCTGATGGAGTAGAAGACAGATTTTCATGGAAATAGAGCTGAGGTGCCCTTTTATGGAGTAGTAGGAAGCTTAGTGAGTTCAGGAGACTAGGATGACCTCTAGTGGTTTAAGAGGCATGTGGAAATCTTTTCCCTGGTGGGAGATGCTAATCTGGCCTCTGGTTTGGAAAATGGATTCCATAGGGTGGGAAGCATGGTATAGAGGAATTTTAATTCAGCAACATGGCTACTCTGGCTGGAATACAGACAAGTCTTTAGTACACATCTTTAATCTTAAACAATGTAAATAAGGTTAGTTTATATAAGGAAACAGCCATGTCCAAAAATGATGTCTAGTTGAGGGCCAGACAAAATGATGAATCAGAGAAAGATTTGACAGAATAAGTAAGAGATAGGATATGCCCAACTTTCACTATAAGATACAGGAAGGAAAGGTGACTTAAGAGCGCAGATGAGAGAGAGAGAGACACAGAGAGAGAGACAGAGACAGAGGAAGAAAAAGAGAGAGGAAGAAGAGGAGGAGGCAGCATGTTTTTGGGGGGACTGTTTAACAGACACAGGTTGCACAAAGAACAAACTAGACACAAGAGAATACAGAATGAGACAGAGACAAAGAAGGATCTAGAAGATTAGAATAAATTGCCAGATATAATTTGAGTCCAAGAAGAGAAATTCATTGAGAAGCTGAGGGAAGTCAGATTGAATAATTCAGCATGTAGAGGAGTTTGAGCCAGAAGAGCTGAGTTTAACCATCCAGCCAGAATTTAGAAAGAGCTTTAAAGGTTGAGCTTATGCAGAATAAGCCTTTGATACAACAATTATATTAGATGAATGAAAGATACTCTTATAGTCTGGGCCAGGATATGGTGCAGAGGAAAGGAAAAGCTATAGGGGTCATGGTGAATAGATGAAGGCTAGGCAGGTAGGTGATGTACCTGAGGTTCAGGATTGTGTCATGGCCTCTGGTGGGAGAGTATGAAGCTTCCACAGGAGGTAATGGGCCTACATATGCCAAGAAAGAATGGAAGATTCTTAGAGGTTATGGTGGGCAGGCAAAGGAAGGGTAGGGGTGGTCTTACCTGTGGTTCAGGATGCTCACTAGGTCTTGGGTACGGTAGAAGATTTCTGACTGAGATGTGTGCTAGAATATATTGACAAGGAATAGATGAAATATTGGTGTCCCGCTTGACAGGCACAGGCTTGGGGTGTCTAACCTTGGGTTCAAGATGCTAGTCTGGCCTCAGGATGGCATATACTAGGATATGTTGAGGAGGAGACTAGTGGTCTTTGGGGTTTTGCTGCACAGGTGTTCACATAGTGTTGGGTGGGGAGTAGGGGAAGTGGCTTATCTGGTTTTTAGGAAACTGGTCTCTGGTGGAGTAGGAGGCTTCAGCTGGTTTTTATGGATCTTACTTGGCTTTTTATGAGGTAGAAATCTTCTTCTGAGGTTTGAACCAGAATATGGTGATAAGGAGAAAAGAGGCAGTTCCAGAGCTGTTCTGAGGAAGAGGTGTCTGGGAGCAGTGAAAAACCAACTCAAAATTAAATGATGATGGGCAACTTTATAGTCTGATTGAGGTGACTTCCTAGATAGCACTCTGTAGATAACTCTTGGTTCTGTTGTTGGCTTGAGATAGTGTTCTGCTCAATACAGCTCTTAGCTTAGACAGATACCTGCTAGAGACAGCTCTTTCATGCTAGAAAAATTCTAAATGCTTTGTGAATAGCTCATGGGTTTTCCTAACACAGTCAGTCAGTCATTACTCCAAATTCCCCTTTGATTATCCCATAAATCAGTATCGGCTGACATCAACCCCTTTAGTTTTAGAAAGAGATGGCATACACAAGTAAGAGAACTACTTAAAGCATAAACACAGCTATCCAAAGAGAACTGCTACCAAGATCGCAAGTTTTGAGCTTTGCTGGGCTAAGAAGGGGAGGGATGAAGGGAAGTCTTCCCTGGTGTTGAAGATACTTTCTTAGCCTCTTGTGTAGTAAGAGGCTTCTACTGGAGGTATGCATTTGGATGTGGTGAAGACTAGAAGAGGACACCTTGTGGTTATGATCAGTGGCATGAGTAAGTGGGGGGCAATGTCTTACCTATGGTTCAGGGCCTCTGCTGGGGAAGGACAAGTGGCCTGGAATATGCTGATAATGACCAGAGGGACAGTAAGGGTTATAAAGTACAGACATAGGTGGGGGAAGGGGGGCTGTCTTACCAGGATGCTGGTTGGTCTAGGCGTTATTTAGGAGGTTTCATCCAGAGGTATTGGCATATGGAGAGGAAGAATGGAGGGTAAGTTGGAGTTATGCTGGGCAAATGAGTGGTGGGTCAATGGGCAGTCTTACTGGGGTTCATGATACTGATCAGGCCTTTGGTATGGTAGGAGGCTTTCAAAAGGGGTGTGGGCTATGGTGAGGACGAGATTTGTCCTCTGACCTCTGACCTCCACATGCATACTATGTTGTTGATGCTTAGGATATGTATCCAGAATGTTCTATCATCCATGCATTTGTTTACACGGACTGTTTATCAAATATGCTAATTTTAATTTCTTTTGTATTTTACCATTTTTTCAAATACCGAACTTTCTGAATAATCATATTTATATAGTACATAATAATTAATAATAATTTATATAGTACACAATATACTTCTGGATGAAATTTGAGATGATTGTGAGCCTAAACAATCATGACTTTGTAGGTTCATACTGGGGTGTGATATTTTACAAAAGGGTAAACAGTCTAAGAGGTTGGAAATTTTTAAAGGCTTGACTTCTGAGGAATCTATTTTTGAATGTGATGACAATAGCAAGTTAACTTTTATGTCATTTTCTGAGCACTATGTTATAAAGAGTCATTCTTGCTTTACTGTGTGTTTAAGAAAGACAAATCTGTCTCTGCTCCACTCTTTGTCCCTGCAGTTCCTCTTGACAGAAGGGATTCTGGATTAATATTTTTGAGTTGGTGTGTGGCCCCATCCCTCAGCCAGGTGCCATTTCCATCCACTGGACACAGTCTCTACAGGTTCTATCTCCCCTTTGTTGGGTATTTTGGTTAGTGCCCTCCCTGTTGGGCCCTAGGAGCCTCTTGCTTTTTTTGGCATCTGGTACATTCTGTTGGCTATCCTCAGTTACCCATCTCCCACTGCTACACACTTTTGTTCAATTTCCTGACTCTCTGTACTTCTCCCTGTCTCCTCTCACACCTGATCCTGCCCCCCTTTATGCCACACCCACTCGTCTATACCAGTTACGTCTACAGTATCGGGAGTAAAAGCCTGATCAAGGACAAGAGGCGTTATGGCCCCAAAAGTGAGCTTGTGCCTCCTGGGTATTCAGATAGTCGCTGGCATCTCCTAACTCAGATGTGTTCCAGATTAGACTTCCCAATTGTCAACACGCCCTCTTATTTAGGCATAAAGATACCCCAAGAAATGATTTGTAAATGGCTAAGATTGGGCATGGTTTCCTGGCCAGCACAACGTTTCCAACCTATCCTAAGTTATTTCCAAGCTGTCCTTAGCTTGGAATTTTTCTCAAGGAATCTGCCTTGCCAGACAGGTTTTTCCTCAGAGTTAGCAACAGAGGTCAAGCACATTCCTTAGGGCAGTCTCACTAAAGTCAGAACTGTTTTACATACCAGAGAATAATCAAAGGGGTTCCCTCACTCAAGGACATTAGCTAGAACTGTTTGTTAGATCAGAACATCCTGGTGCTTGCCTCCAGTAAGACCCAGAGAATTAACAGGAAATGTTAGATCAGAATACCCTAGTCCTTGCCTCCAGCAGAACCAGAGAATTAGCATAGGAATACCAAAATAGCCCCAGCAGGGAGGACACCACTGCTCTTCTGCCTGCTTCACACCTGGCTACCAGATCCTACCAACCTTGATGTGGTGGTCACTTGCCTATGTGACCTAGTCTTGCACCCCTTGCTGTAACCCCTGCCCGCCTACATGACTTTTGTCATCTGCCCTGCTTGCTGTATGCTATTTAAGCCTGAATTTCACCTTGTACAAATACATTCAGATTCACCACACCCTTGTGTCGAGTCTATTTGTCATCCGCCACTTATTGGCCACCTGACCAGAACTCTCATCCTGAGGAAATTAGGGTCCATCCCCCCCCCCCCCC
>JADRCC010111848.1:0-15180 GCA_019843855.1 Hylomyscus alleni
AGGAAGGAAGGAAGGAAGGAAGGAAGGAAGGAAGGAAGGAAGGAAGGTAGACAGAAGGGAGGGAAGGAAGGCAGGAAAGGAAGGAGGGAGGAAGAGAGGGAGGAAAACAAAGACATTGAGACAGAGAATAACAAATAGAAGGAAAAGAGAACTGTAATTAGATTATGAGAACATATTTTTTCATCCTAACAAAATACCTAAGTCCTTTATGGATCATATGTATAACTTACTGTGGTGGTTTCAATAGGAATGCCCCCATAGACTCATGTGCTTGAATTCTTAGTCTATAAAATGGCACTATTAGGAGGTGTGGCCTTGTTGGAGTAGGTAAGACCTTGTTGGAGGAAGTGTGTCTCTGTGGGGGTAGGCTTTGAGGCTTCAGATGCTCAAGCCAGGCTTAGTGTGGCATTTACTTCTTGCTGCCTGGGGATCCAGATGTAGAACTTTCAGCTGCTTCTCTACCAACATGCTGCCTACTTGCCCTCTCTGCCTCCTGCCATGATGATAATGGACTGAACCTCTGAAACTGTAAACCACCCCTAAGAGTTGCTTTGATCATGGTGTCTGTTCACAGCGATAGAACCCTAACTAAGACACTGGGCCTTTACCATGTGCTCAGATCCAGGTTAAGTCCTTTTTTGTTGTTGTTGTTGTTGAGACAGGGTTTCTCTGTATAGCCCTGGCTGTCCTGGGACTCAGTCTATAGACCAGGCTGGCCTTTAACTCAGAAATCCACCTGTCTCTGCCTCCCAAGTGCTGGGATTAAAGGCGTGTGCCACCACTGCCCAGCAGTTAAGTCCTTTTCAATACATTGACTCATTCAGCCTTCAGAATCACCTAATCTTGGGCTAAGGCATGTTAGGTGGCATGTTGGTTAAGAGCAGAGTTCTGTTCCCAGCACTTACCTTCAGTAGCTCAAAACAGCCTGTGTCTCCATGTCCTGGAACTCCAGCCCCCTCTTCTGGCCTCTGAGGGCACTTGCACTCAGGTATCTCTCTTTCTCTCTCTCTCTCTCTCTCTCTTTCTCTCTCTCTCTCTCTCTCACACACACACACACACACAGAGACACATACACATTTTTAAAATAAAAATATAATCTTAAAAACAAAAGAATTACCCAACCTTGACTCTTATGAGAAGGAGACTGAAAGCAGGGATAATCTTTCCAAAGCCTCATTGGCCAAGCAATCTGCAGTCTGGCCTATGTCCTACCCTCAAGCCTGTTACTAATTCAGCCAGGAATGTAATAAATAGATAGCACTTTAGGGTTCCATAATTTAGAGACATTATTGCTTAATCGCAATTAGTTTCAAATTAACTTACTATGCAATTTAATCAATATTTCAACAAGTAATTTTCATCTCAATCAAAACCTCAATATTTTATCAGCTTAACAATTTTATATCAGGGCCAGTGAGATGGCACCATGGGCAAAGGTACTTGCCACAATGGTTGATGGCATGAATCTGATCCCCGGAACTTATGAGGTGGAAGGCAAGCCTTCTGACCTCCACATGCATACTGCGGCACATGAGTACCCACCAACCCCAACGCACATAAAGAAGTGACCCAGAAGAGGCAGAACTCTAAAGTTGTGGTTCACAGAAGAATCTCAGTAGACTGTTCTCCCTCACACAGGGAGACACACAAACTCGAGTGTGTCACCTCTGTGGGTTCCACCTGCTGCAGTGGGTTTGGGTTCTATTGCTTTTCAGTAAAGACACTTTGAGGGGACTGGAATTTGACTTCCAAAGAACTCTAATTTCCCTGCAGAGACCCTGGATCTCTCTATCAGCTTTCTAATGTTAATAAATAATGATAGTTTTCAAAAGAAGTCATTTGGATCATTGTCCTTAGAGATTAATTGGATAATTAACTTAGGAGAGAGCTTATGAAATATACAGTACAGTATAAATCCTGGAGATTTATGTCCTGGTGTTCACACTAGGCCTGGAGGGCAGAAACTCGCTGCTCCTCCTCCTGCTTTTTCTTCCTTAAACACAGAGACTAACTCAGGAGTTAGAGCATGTGCTGCTCTTGTAGAGGGTCTGAGTTCAGTTCTCAGCAGTGACACTGGGTGGCTCACTGTACTTCACACAGGCTGGAGTTATCACAGAGAAAGGAGTTTCAGTGGAGGAAATGCCTCATGGGATCCAGCTGTAAGGCATTTCTCAATTAGTGATCAAGGGGGGAGGGCCCATTGTAGGTGGTGCCATCCCTGGTCTGGAAGTCTTGGGTTCTATAAGAAAGCAAGCTGAGCAAGCCAGGGGAAGCAAGCCAGTAAGGAACATCCCTCCATGGCCTCTGCATCAGCTCCTGCTTCCTGACCTGCTTGAGTTCCAGTTCTGACTTCCTTTGGTGATAAACAGCAATGTGGAAGTAAGCTGAATAAACCCTTTCCTCCCCAACTTGCTTCTTGGTCATGATGTTTGTCCAAGAATAGAAACCCTGACTAAGACACTCACTAATCACCTGTCACTCCATTTCCGGGTAGATCTGAGGTCTCTGGCCTACACAGACACCAGGATTCATGGGCATATTACTCATGCACAGACACACCCAAACACAGAATGTAAAAGGTTTTAAAGTATTTGAAAAAATATTAATAGATATCCCAAAGATTATTTGAACTCAATTATAGACATAAATATTACATGCCATACTATATAATAGTATAAAACTTCTCAGAGAAACCATGGGTGAAAATATATGTAGGCAAAATCCATGTAAAAGAACTGATACATTAAATTTAAGATTAACTTAAGCACTGTGCAGAATCAAATGCAAGTAACAGACTTAGACAAAATATATACAAAGAAAATGTCTCATAAAAGACTTCTACCAAAAATATACAAAGAACACTGTTTCAACAAGAAACAGTGGACCCAATCCAAAACTTAGGCCTTATGCTTCACTAGGGTTGCAGGGCTCTCTCAGCTAGCCCAACCCTCCTTTTTACCCGTCCTTCAACATCTTCAACTTCTTGAAGCCTTTTTCTAATCTCTATTGGGTCTCCAGTGATTCTGAGTAATTAAGTTATTTCTGTAATTTGAAGGGATCTTGGGAGGATATTCACCCTGTCAGCCATTTTGAACATCCTGACCTGGAAACCTATGTTTGTAGTTCAGATGAGCCCCAACATTATGGTTTTAACAACCAAAGCAGCCTGACAGAACTCCAGGGGGAAATGACTCAGTTGGTAAAGAGTTTGCCACACAAAGCGTGAGGATACAAGTTTGATCCCCCACCCCCATCCTGAGCCCATGTAAAAGCTGGGCATAGTGTGATGGGGATGCTTGTGATCCCAGCCATGGGGATGCAGGGACAGCCGGATCCCTGGGACTTGCTGGCCAGCCAGCCACAGCTAATCAGTGAGCCTGTCTCCTTGCATTTGCTCCCTACTGTGCTCTGCTCGGCCACAGGAGCCTCTTTAGTAACTTGTCCTTTGCAGGCACTCCCACAATCCTAACACCTGTTTTACCTAAACCCCTCTCTTCCTTAATACTGTGTGGAGGGAAACCTTTGGAGAATTTTTAGCAAAGGAATTACATAATTGGATTTGCATTTCCCAAGAACCACCTAGCCCTAGCGACATTGGGGAAGATCCTTGCTTATGAGACATATGCATTGCAGTTTTAGGGAAAAAAAAAATGCGTCTATAGCTTGCTTTGAGATGGTTCACCAATATATGTGTTTGTGTTTGCATGTGCATATATGAATAAAATTGGTTAATGCTAGTTAGCAATATTTCACATTCACTGCACTTTTTCAACCTTTTGCGGGCGTCTTAGTTACTTTTCTGTTGCTATAATAAAATATGTGGGCAAAAGCACCTTGGAGAAGAAAAGGGTCATTTCCCAGAGGACTACAGTCTGCTCTTCCACGCGTTGTTTGGATCTTTTTTGGTCGTGGTTCTTAGTACTATTCCAGGAGCATCCTTTGTGTGTTTGAGAGATCTAGATGCATATGTTGTAAATTCAGAAAATAAGTCTGAGCTAAAATTATAAAACTTGGAACTGTGAGCATCCCATGATGTCCAAACTACAGAGCAGAAGAAGACCTCCTAGGACTGGGTATGGTCAGCTAGGAGGCTCAGTCTGTTCTGGGGGAGCTGGGGCATGAACAGCCTGGAAAGAAGTGCAGTGCGGTGACTCCTCCTGGTCCGAGTCCGTGCTTCCTGACAAAGCGTATTGACTCCCCAGACAGATTTAGCAATAAAGCAAAGACTGGCCGTTTGCTTTGGAACAGTCTAGTTTGTGGGACAGTTTTTGTGATCAATTAGCCACATCCACAGCTTGGTTCCAGTAGTTCCCCAGAAGGTCATCCAGTATGCCGGCAAAATCTGTTAGAGAGAGTCTTCTGCAGAGGAGCCAGGCACAGGGCTGTGAAACTTCCCAAGGAAACAGATCCTGCACAGCTGTCTGCCCCTCCTCTCGCCCTCTTTTCTCTGTAGCCTGCCGGGCAAGGATGCTCACATTTCCACAAATTGAAAAAAAAAAAGCAAACAAACAAACAAAAAAACCTTTCCAGGCAGGGAGAACTAATAGAGTATTCTCTTTCTTGGCCACATCCCTTTGTACTGTCCCTGTCCCGCTGATTTGCCACTCCAACTCAGAGCTTTCCTTCCACGCGCCATTTGCATTTCTTACATCAAGGCCCTTATTATTATTTCAAGAGCTTTCTCTGTGTATGTGTGACGAGTCTGTGCTTCAAAGTTTTATTTTGTTTCTGGGTCAGTCATATTCAAATAATTCAAAGCCCAAAATGGCACGGTAGACACAGAGAAATCTCCTTCCAACCTCCTCCAAAAGGAAGCCCGGTCTCTAAGTATAAGCTCTGCTATGGTCACACGTGATCACACGTGTGATCACACGTGACCAGGAAACACAGCTTCTAACTAGGTATTGATAGCCCCAGACAGATGGTGTTCCTGCGTGAGAATGGCTTGTGTGCCACGCCACTGTCTACCTCCTTCTGCAGGGGCCCTGGCCTTCCTCCCTGGGATAAGGCCACCATGTTGTCTACTAGGAAGAGAGCAAACATTTTTGAGAAATACGGTTCGAGCAGAAACTAGAAGGGAATTCTGAGGAAGAATGTCCGAGATGCAGGACCAGCAATGGTCAATCCTGCCCCAACAGTGACAGGAGTCAGAGAACTGGGAAGTAGAAGGCAGTAGTGCCAGAAAATCAGAAATGAGTCCAGGCCACCATGGCCAAGTAGTTGAATTTGATTCTCCTGGGGGTGACACATCACTGTAAGGGGGTTGAGGCAGAAGAACAGTGTGATCGTTTATGTCTAACACACATCATTCCATCCTAGTTACCCCCAGCTCTTCACACTAATCAATCCCAGATCCAACCCCACCTCCCCAGCCTCTCCCAACTTTGTGTCTCCTTTCTTTCTTTTCTATCAACTCAATGAGTTACATTTATGCTGACCATATACTCATCTACTGAGCATGGGTTAACCCACCAGGCATACCTGAAAGGCAAAAAAAGACTCTTCCTTAGAAACCTTCAACTATCAATATCTTTTCAGTTAGGGTGGATCTTGTGGGCCTGCCTCCTTCCATGACAGGATACAGGTCTTGCACAGCACTCACAGCAGCAGGGCCACCATGCCCAGGAGACCCAGTTTCCCTCTAGTTTTTCACAACCATTGACTCTTACAATCTCCCCTACCCCTTTACTGAAATGTTTCCTGAGCCTTTGGGTGCGAGGAATGTAATACAGACGTTCCACGTGCCTTTCCAGAAGAGTCTGGGGCCTACCCTTAGCATACTGCAGAATTCAGCCTCGGTGTTTTCTGTCCTGCTGAAGTGTTTCTCCTGCTCAATATTTAATGCCACCTGAAACAAAAGCAAGAATGTTCTCTCCTTCCTCCAGCTGTCAGTGTTCAATTCAAAAAGATGACCAAGAAGGACATGAGCACGAAGCCGCTTAGTGTGGCGGGATATTTGATTGCTTTGTGAATCCCAAGATTGTAAACTGGAAAAACCTTGTGGTGTGGCTCAGTCCTAGCTCATACCTGTAACTCAAGAGTTTTCTGTTTATCTTAATACTAGTACTAAAAGTGCGACTCAGCCCTAACACACACCTTTGATCCAAGAGCTAAATAAAGTCAACGCTAGGTCAAGAGGCAGAGCAAGCCACCAGGGACAGAATGAACATTAGGAAGGTCAGTGAGTCGAAGGAGATTTAAGACATCATGGAGAAGAACCGGCTTTTCCTTCTGTGACATCGGTGGAGTAAGAAAAGTCGGCCAAGTGCTTTCTCTGCCTCTCTGAGGTAGCAGGTTTTCACCCCAGCATCAGGCTCTGGGGTCTTCATGGTATGACTGGGATTTTTGTTTTTTTATAAAACAACAACTTAGTGTGCATTCTCCCTGAGTTTTCGTTTATGAATCTCATAACCGCTGGCTACCTTGTGGGGTTCTGATGTTTCTGCACTTCTTCATGCGGAGGCCTGGTAATTGGAGAGTCAATAGTCCGTGCTGCATCTTCCCTCAGTTCTCTTCTTCATTCCCATCTTAACCTCACATCGTGTCATTGAGATGACAGAGGCCATGGCTGTTTTCCATCTTCATGTGTATTGATTGCATGCTTTGCCGGTTTCACTGGTGACCACTCACTTCCTCGGCTGAGCGCCTTGTTTCTGCATCCTTCATTCTGAGATGTTATGAGCATTGCTCAGACATCTCTTGAGCTCTGTAAAGGCATCCTGGGCAGAACAAGGGATTTGCCACATTTCCTAGTCTAAGTCTTTCAGATACAGTCATTAGATATATTAGGCTGATGTGGTTGGTGGTCCTGTTCTCACCTTGTTAACCTGGGGAAAGGACTGAGTTTTGACCTGACATTGCTCCCTGAGACCTGGTCCTCAACATATGTACTTGGAAAGAGCCTTTGCTCCTCTTGGGTTGAGAGGCCACTCAGATCAGCTCTCTCTCCTCCAATACAGAGTCTTAAACATTTTCCAAGGCCTGCACATCAGAGGCACTTTTGAGAGGTGGGGAAGTCTTTAACAGGTAGGCGCACACAGGAGCTGCTCGGGCGAGTGACCTCGCCATGACCTCTCTCCTGCCTTTTTCTTCCCGGGAATGTGGTAAGCTATTCCACTCCTATGTATGCTTCTGGCATGATCTGTTGCTTCATTATACAGCTAGATTCAGTCATAGACTACAATCTCCAAGGCTGAGCGCCAAGCCAGTTTTCTCTTCATACTCGTGGGATGTCAGATGTTTTGCTATAGGATGGAAAGCTAACTTAGATCATGACCCTCTGATTAAGGGCACCCATCAGGCTTGCTGAATTCCTTGATTCTAGGGTGTATCTGCTCCAACTCTTGTACACTTCGGGCAGAACCTTTCCCCCAGAACACCTCAGCTACAAGATCATCCTTCAAACACCTGACACTTGGTGTGACAGGAACTTGACAGATTCAATACAGACAAGCTGTCACTAAGTTCTGCAGCATCTCCTAATGTGCGACCTAACCTTTAGTTCTTGGCTTGTGGAAGGTCAAGACGTACCTCAGGAAGTGTGAGGGTACCTAAGAGGAGTTGTGCTCAGGGAGCATTCCCTCCATAACCCACTCCCTTTAAAAACCAATCTCTGGGGAATTATGGCAAAATTTATGCACTACCTGTATATCAAGCAAATATCAATTTTGGATGTCCTTCTCAAAAATGCTCAAGAGGAACAGTAGTTGCCTAGCATAGTGGTTCATCTTGGTTGTCAACTTTACATCTGGAATCTCTTAAAACCCAAGCAACTGGGCAAAAGCCTTAAAAGGGGTTCTCTTGATTAAAGCCTTTGAGATGGGAAGACCTACCCTAAATCTGGGCCACACCTCCTGGTAGCAGCCCATATAAAAGGATGTGGAAGAAGGAAGCTTTTGCTCTTTCCCTGCTTGCCTTCACTCTCACTGGCAAGTTCATCTACTCTGCTGCCGAGGCATTCCATCCTAGTGAGCTCCATAGTGACAGAACCTATGTCACATTTATGTCTAACCCCCACAATGTAGCAGTTACTAAACTAACATTAGGTGCCCAATGTTTGTTAAATGAGTGAGTTAGAGAATAGATGAATTAAAATGTAGATGTGGGCATTCTCCATTATGCCAAGCCACTGCTCCATGCTGCTATGAGCTGTGGATGCAGGGCAGAAGCAGAACACTGGTGGAGGGATCAGAGTGGAGAGTTCCGGGATGAACTTGAGCCTGGCATGCCTGGATCACTTAACACAATGACTCCCAGAAGAGCCAAAGCAATGATGCTGGGGTCTGCAGAAGCAACTTTTGAGCAAGGCTCTGGGGGACCCCCTGAAAATGGAATCAGAGAGGAGAAACACTCAGAAGTGGCTCTTGTCTCTGAGCACTGCTTTCGTGGATTCCCACCCTTAAATCCCTAGATCATGGCTATTAGTGACTTGACCTCCTTTCTCAGAACTTCCAAAAACCTGTGAGCTGTAGAACGGACTACATTGCTGGACATCAGAGGGGAAGAAAGCATGTATGGGAAATAAAGTACTCATTTCCCTAGGGGGAGCCCATACTGCTAAAGCCACACAAGGCTATCTCTGAACACCCACCTCACACACACTGATAGATGAGTGGCCTTCTGCTGAGATCTGTACCAGCCACTATCATGACACTGTTTTACAAGCTATTGTGAGATGCTAGGTGACCACTGTGTGCAGAGGGAGCTCCCTTATGTGCTTGGCTGGTGGACTCATTAGCAATCTGCTTCCCCTACTTTCCAGCCACAGAATATGGGTTAGTTTCTCTTCTCCCCTTCTGTTACATCATCTTCCTTTTTCACTGAGATTTGCCATGTGCATTTCAGAGTTGGTTATGAAACCCATCTGAATTCTCTCCTGTTGCTGGAATTCCAAGAACTTTCTTACATCTTGCTCAAGCCCTGTGCCCCCAGAATTTTACATACATTCTGTGTTACAGACTTAGAGGCAAATAGTAAATTACCCCTCAGAGATGGGTTTGTTTTCAAAAGTGTCTCAGGTATTTCAGAGCCCCCTGCCTTAAACACACATCTTGATATCTTGAACTCACATACTCATTGATCCAGTGTTCAAAGAGGAATGAGAACTGATTTTGTATGTGTGTTCGAGGCTAGGAATCAAGCCCATAGACTCACAGATGCTTCAAGTATTAGTAAGGTTCTTTGAAAAGAGGTCTGGAGAGATGACTCAGCATTTAAGAGCACTGACTGAACTTCTGAAGGTCCTGAGTTCAAATCCCAGCAACTACATGGTGGCTCACAACCATATGTAATGAGATCTGATGCCCTCTTCTGGGGTGTCTGAAGACAGCTACAGTGTACTTACATATATAAATAAACAATTTTTGAAAGGTTCCTTAAAAGAACAGAATGGATACAGTACAGATATGGATTTACTAGATTGGCTTATAGGCTAGTCTGGTTAATCAACAATGCCTGTCTCCCAATAGGAGGGCTAGTCTGGATAATCAACAATGCCTGTCTCCCAATAGGAGGGCTAAGAATCTTGTTGTTGTTTAGTCACAAAACTTGTGCCTAAGAAGTCCCAATCTAGTGCTGGAGTCCAGAGGATTGCTAGAGAGCTGTTGGTTTTCATCCTATACTGAGACCCAAAGCCCAGAGAAGGAGACGATAGGGATTTCTCACGGAAGGGAAAGGGAGGGGAGATAGATAGATAGATAGATAGATAGATAGATAGATAGATAGATAGTTAGATAGAAGATATATATATATATATATATATAGAGAGAGAGAGAGAGAGAGAGAGAAGAGATACATTTATAAAAATAACATGGAAATTCTAGACTTGGAGTGTCTGGGTCTCTTTGAAAGACAAACCAGGGTGGAACCAAGATAATTTTTAGGGTTTGGTCCCAAGAATCTTGGTGGATGAAGCACCATCTGAGAAATGTTCTTCCCTTGGCAGCTCTGGTAATACAGTGTAGGGTTTGGGGGTGGAGGTGGCTAGAAACAAAGCAGAAGAAGAAAAAAAATGCTTAAATCACACGACATTTTGGATTTTATCCTCCAAGTCTATAATTAAAGGCACAGATGTAGATACTTTTATTTTTTAAGGAAAAGGAACTGGGGCAATGCGAGGGTTTGCTCTCCTAGTTGCCTCCTTTCCTCCTATTCTGGGATGGTGTTCATTTTTTTTAACCTTGAAGACCCACACTCTCCCTTTGGGTGGCTAAAGAACCAGAGCAGAGTCCATCTCCTGGAAAGAGCCTCCCTGTACCTGGCACACAAGCCTCTTCTGATCTTACACAGCCGGGGGTATTCAGTCTAGCACTTAATAGGTCTCTAACTGCCCCTTCTTAGTTTTATCTTCTCCACTACATTAAACTTCAGAGCAAATGATCAAAAACTTAAAAGATACATAATAGAAACTCTAAAGTATTTATGGGCCGATTGTGTTAGCAAGGATCTTGTAGACCAGCTTCTCCATGGACCCAATCTAGAATTTAATAGTCCATGGTGGTTATTTTAATAATAGAATCCACACAATATTTTCTTTAATTGAAGACCCTATTATCTATAGCATATTGTTTTATAATTAAATGTACACAAACTGCCTTAAACACTATCAGTGCAAGTTAGGAACACCAATGGTTATAGATGATCAATTTTATTTCTTAACAGATGACTGGTTAAAATTTTAATTTTCAGAAGATAGAAGGCATGAAGTAAAAAACAGAACGTTCCTTGGTGATAACATCAGTCAAGATCCAGGAAATGCAAGTCAGAACCACAGGAGCTATCACCTGGCAGAATGGCAGCAAGCACCACGAGAAGGTACACATGCTGGCTCGTTTTTATATCAACTTGACACACGCTTAATCATCACAAGCTTAAATCATCCGAGAGGAAGAAACCCCAATTAAGGAAATACCTCCAAAAGATTGGGCTGTAGGCAAGGCTGTAGGGCATTTTCTCAATTAGTGATTGGTATGGGAGGACCCAGCCCATTGTGGGTGAAGCCATTCCTGGGCTGGTTGGTCCTGGGTTCTGTAAGAAAGCAGGCTGAGCAAGCCCTGGAGAGCGAGCCAGTAAACAGCACCGCTCCATGGCTTCTGCATCAGCTCCTGCCTCCAGGATCCTGTCCGGTTTGAAATCCTGTCCTGAATTCCTTCAACAGTGAGCAGTGCTGCGGAAGTGTAAGCCAGATCAGTCCCTTCCTCCTCGATTTGCTTTTGGTCACAGTGTTTTATACGTTCAGTATGTGTTGGTGAAGACAGGGTGGAAAGGGAACCTGTGGTCAAGTTACCGAAACACCTGGAACACGTAGGAGGCTGAGGGTGAGAGAATTTCAAGTTGTAGTAAGCCTGGCCTTCAGGACGAGACTGGACTGCCAGAATTAAACAGGATTAAACCTCCCTGCATCGGTACACCTAGAGATTAGGAAATTAATACACCCATTCTGGAGAGAAAAAGAGTGTGGGTGGTTCCCTCAAAACTAAAAATAAATCAGCCGTGAGTCCCGCACTCCTGCTCTGGGTATGTGACTGAAAGAAATGAAATGGCACCTACGTTTATTCATGCTTGGTGCTATTCACAGCATCTGCGTGTAATTGACAGGTAAGTAGACCGAGAAATTGTTCCGTGTACACACAACTGAATACCATTCGGTCATTAATGAGAAAACAATTTTGCTATTTTTGACAATTAAGTTCAACGTGGAAGGCATTCTGCTAAGAGAGATGCTGCACCATCTTGGGACCTGTTAAGATTGCAGTTACATAACAGGTAACCATGGAAACCGCAGCTGTGTCCTGGTAGCTCTGTCTCCATCCGGATGCTAAGAATGCCCGTTGTGGCTAAACATTGTTGAACCTGCCTTTAGAGCTCAGTTACCACATTTGCACTGACCAAGGGTCTGTAACCCCAAGAGACCCACCCACCCACCCCACCCCTGCACCTATCTTTTGGTGTTTTGAAAAGGATCATGGGAGGAAATATCCTAAAAGGGAGATTTGACCCACATTGATCTGGAGCAGCAGGAGGATGAATGGCCACCTTACTGCCATGAATATGCCATGTGCTTCAAAAATATTAATAAACCTTTAAAAGAAACCATACAGAACCCAAAGAGGAGCTACTCTACCTGCTCCTTTCGGATCAGCCCACTCCTAGCTGTCTCCAGAATGTCCTGTCACTTTGGTTAAATTAATTTCAGCTTTACTTGTGCCTCTTGGCTGGCTGATGTCTTTTGAGAAGAAAAAGTGTTAAGGAGAACCCTCTACCTGGTAATGCCTCCCAGGTCCCTGTGGAGTCTAAGAAAATAAATTTTAAAAACTACCTAGAAATGGAGTAGAGCAAGCTTGGGGAAACAGTGAAATAAATAGGAGCCAGTGAGGACAATGTAAGTATAGTAGGATGGAGATGTAGACATCTAGTGTACAGCCTGAGGAGGGTGCCTTTCTCTGAGCCCCAGTCTTGTCTAAGTTATCTCAGGACAGCAGTAGGCTTACTGGTGTCCCCATCCCTTGCAGTGTGTGCATACAGCCAAGATCATCGCCTTAAAGATGGCGGCCCTGAGGAGGGTCCTTTGGTTTTCTTCTTCCACTGTTTCAACCTCCCTGCTTCTCTTACCTCTTATCTTCTGATTTCATCTCAGCCAGATCCCCTACTTCACCCATCGCCTCAGATAACAAAACAATTTTATTTATAGTTATTGGGAAATCCAGGCAGATTTAAGATCAAACTTTAAGTCCCTTAATTAAAAATGTCTCCTCTCCTTTGCTCAGAACCTGGGTTTGGGAAGAGGGGGCCAGCCCGCTCTCCCACCTTCTCCATTTGTCCCCCAGGATTCCACTGATTCCTGCACTTTTGGAGCAAAGGGTAGAGGGGATAAGGGGTGAGGACTTGAAGAGAATGGTATTCGGCCAGTACTGTTTCAACATCTCTCTTGGCTGCAGAACATCTTTTCTCATGGGAAAAGACCAAGAAGTGGTCCAATTATTCTCATGAGGAATGAATGAATGTGGACTCTCTGGAGGACATGTTCCTGTCCCGTTACAGACCCCTTCACTGTATTCTGTGGCATATGTCATGCATAGATAGAATAATTCCACTTCCTACTTGTTGAGGCCATGGCTTTGCTAGGTCAACCAAAAAACTTAAATTTCCATTTTCAGGAAATCTTCGCAATTTATCTCTTGAATCTATCTCCAAATTAGTCACTCTTTGGCCAAATAACTCTCCTTATTCACAAGCAATGCAAGCAGAGAATCCCAACTGGGGAGACCTCTGAACTCTGTATATAGGGTTTCTTCACACACACACACACACACACACACACTCACATGCATATGCACACGCACTTGCACGATTAATCTTGATTGGATTGAAAATGCCTAAAAAGTTATCAAAGCCCAGTCTGGGTGTGTTTCTGCAAGGATGTTTCTAGAAGGAGTTGAGTTCTGGGGGTTCTGACATGGAAAGTTTGACCTACTGATGGATTTAGTCTTTTAAAAAACTTAGGAGGTGTAAAACAAAAAAGTGGGGCTTGATTGAAGGAAAAAAGACACAAGGTCCACATCCTTGGAGAATATTTTGTCATAGTGTTGGTGGTGTAGCTCTCAAAGAAAAAATGGGCTTCTCCCAGGACAGCTGTCTGTAAGTAGCTCACTGATAGGCCTAGGCACGGTCTTGGCTGTCCAGTTACATCTCAATGGGTTGCTAAGAGCCACTTCCCCATTGTTTCCTCCTGAGAGTAGAAAGTGGCGGGTGAGGATCTTCAGGAGTATAAATCGGTAAGATAAAACGTTGAGTCACGTGTTTACTGTAAACAGGGTTTCTGGTGAGATTCCTAGAAAAACTATAGGTTTACAGGTGAAAAAGTAGAAAGAGCATCATACTTGGGGATTAAGCATGATTCACCGTTATGTTAACATTCTTATTTGGATATCTGCATATAAAAGGAATACTCTCTCCGTCTGCAACCATCACAGCAAATAGCATTACACATGCCAGAAAAACATGATGTCCCCCTAACCTTCTCTGTCTGTCTGTCCTGCCTTACTGGCTGCTTCCTGTTCCTGCACCAGTCCTTCCTGGTAGTGCACCACTGTACTTCCTGTCTACCTAATAGTGACTCTGTGGTACCCTCTTCACCATGAAGGACTGAAACGTTTGAATCTGAGAGCAAAATTAGTCTTTCCTGTCTTTAGTTATGCCAGGCATTTTGTCAAAGACACAGCAAAGCTAACACAGTGCGCACACAGATTTCATTTCTCTCCCATTTTAACTGTTTTCACATACTGTGATGGTCGCTTTCATAATTTGAAGTATACACAGAAAACCTAGCACAGATTTCTTTTTTCTTTTCCACAATTTCAAAGACAGATTTTATTTTCCTATAAAGTTTAGAACTATCCCATGAAGGATTTTTTTCTTTATTAATACCTTTATTTTGCTTAAAGGAAGCACATCCAACTCCTTGTGTCTAAATTGATTGTGTCACTATGATTGCACTTTGAGGTTATTGCTATATAAAATCAGGGTCTTTTGAACACAGGCATTGAAAGACTTTGCCAGATGATCTGACAAGCAAGATGGCTACCAAAGTGGCCGGAGGGTTGGCAGGGGGACAACATAGCATGTCACTTGGATTTTCAGGACAAGGAAATGATTCATGTACGGATGGACAGAGCAGGGCAGTTCACTTTTGCTACTCAGAATATATACAATTTTAAACTCACACGTTTTTATTTCTAAACTTTCCATTTAATGTTTTTGATTTATGGTTGACCATGGGAAACCGAGACTGGAAAGAGAAACTACAATACATGGGGCTTTTGGGCTCTTTAACTTGGGTATTTTCACCACAAAACTCAAGAACTGCTTTTGGTCCCCACTTGAGAAGTTGCAATATTCTCTATTACATACGATCTCTTTACCTCAATAATTCCTTTCCTGCTGGACCTTTCCAGGTGTCACTCCTTGCTGACTGGTCACCAGAGGGACACAAACAAGCAGGTTCAAGGAAGATGCAGCAAACCTTGGAGCATCCCGAGGTTGGGATCCAGGAGACCAGGTGTGCGTTCTCATCATGCTTTCCAAAGAGACAATGGCGCCCGTCTCAAAGTCCTTAATCATATACCTGTGTACGTGCATGGTGTGTGTGTGTGTGTGTGTGTGTGTGTGTGTGTGTGTGTGTGT
>JADRCC010111901.1:0-13962 GCA_019843855.1 Hylomyscus alleni
AAAAAAAAATTCTCTCATTCATATTATCCTGACCACAGTTTCCCCTCTCTCGACTCCTCTCAGTCCATCACTACCTGTCCTCGCTCCCAGAATCATCCCTCCTCCATTTACAGTCATTCAAACAGAGAATGCCTCCCAGCGATATCAACTGAACATGGCATAACAAGTTATAATACTAGTTGCAAACTGTCATAGCAAGGCTGGACAAGGCAAGAAAAGAATCCCCAAAACCAGCAAAAGAGTCAGAGACATCCTCTACTTCCACTGTTAAAAATACAACAACAACAACAACAACAACAACAACAACAACAAAAAACCCAAGTCAGAAGTAAAGTTAGTGAAAAACACTTCTCATTTTATAGGTTGCCATTTTTCCTATTGATAGTGTTGTTTGCTTTACAAAAGCTTTTCAGTTTCATAAGGTACCATTTACTAATTGTTGTTCTTAGTCCCTGCATTAATGGTTTTTTGTTCAGAAAGAGTCGTCCTATGCCAATGCGTTAAAGGCTATTCTCCAATTTCTCTCCTATCAGGTTCAGTGTACCCATTTTCTATTCAGACTTTTGATCCATTTGGAGTTGAGTTTTATGAAGAGAGATATGTGTGGATTTATTTGCATTCTTCACATGTAGACATCCAGTTTGACCAGCAACATTTGCTGGAAGATCTGTCTTTTTTCCATTATGTATTTATGTCTTCTACATCAAAACTTAGGTGTCCATATCTGTGCAAATTTACATGTAGGTCTTCAATTCGATTCCATTGATCAACCTGTCTGTTTTTATGCCAACACTATGCAGTTTTTATTACTGTAGCTTTGTGTTACTGATTGAAATCATGGATAGTGATACCTCTTTTATTAATTGTTTAACTCTCCTGGGCTTTTATTTTTCCATAGGAAGCTGAGTTTTGTCCTTTCAAGATCTGTAAAGAATTGTGTTAGACTTTTGATGAAGATTGCATTGCAACTGTTGTTTTTTGTTTCAACTATGTTAATCATATTGATATATGACCATGGGAAATGTTTCCATATTCTGATATCTTATAAAATTTCTTTCTTCAAAGAATTGAAGTTCTTGTCAGACAAGTCTTTCACTTGCTTGGTTAGAGTTACCCCAAAATATCTCATATTATTTGTGGCTATTGTGAAAAGTGTTGTTTCCCTGACTTCTTGCTCAATCCGTTTGTCATAGGAGGCCTACTGATTTTTGTGAATTAATCTTGCATCAAACTAATTCATTGGAGATGTTTATCAGCTGTAGGAATTCCATGGAAGAAATTTTGGGTTTGCTTATGCATAATATCATATCCCTTGCAAATAATATTACTTTGACTTCTTCCTTTCCAATTTGTATCCTCTTGGTCTCCTTCAATTGCCTTACTGCTCTAGCAAGAACTTCAAATACTACACTGAATTGATGTGGAGAGAGTGGGCAGCCTTCTCTTGTTCCTGCTTTTAGTGGAATTGCTTTGAGTTTCTCTCCATTTAATTTAATTTTGGCTATAGGCTTGCTGTAATTTGCCTTTATTATTTTTAAGCATGTATTTTTATCGACCATAGGGACAATTTCCAGGTACCTAATACCTAACATTTTGTCATTCTTTTCCTCTAAGTTGAGAAATGGTATACTTTAACCTATGCATAATCCTGTCACTGCAAATATCTGCACCTTCAACTTCCTATCCTCATTATAGGACAAAATCTTGAAAAATTCACCCATTGCCATTGTATTTACTATCTCTAACAGGATCCACTGGCTGGATTGCTTCTGAAAGTGATTCTTGGAACTTCTGCCAGGGAAGCAGGTAGGCTGACTGCAGAACTTCATTCCTCCCTCTGTTCCTCTAAATTCAATTCCGCAGTTACATCCTCAACTCTATAGCAGAACACCTGCTGCAGCCTTCCCCAACCCCATACCCTGCCATCTCCATTACCAGTGGATCACAAATATCTTCCCCTCCAGATATCTTTTCTCTGCCCACTCTTTTATCCGAGCCCCCAACTCCAGCAGGCACTCCCTGGGAACTCACAGGACGCTCTGACCAGGGAGACAAGTAGACTAACTACAGATCTTCATCTCTCCCTCCATTCCTTCAAGTTTAGTCCCCCAGTCTTATCCCCAGCTCTGTACCATATGCCTTATGTTGTGGCCTCTCCTCACTCTCTGCCCTCATTCCAAGAAGACTAAGCATATCCCAGTAGGACAGCCTCCCTTCCTTCCTCTTGTGAAGCTACTCCAGTGCCTCCAGCCCATCTTTATTTCTAACTCTCAAATCCAAAACCCAGAAACACATTTTACATGAACTGCTAGTAGTCACACCCATCAGGACCCAAGAAGAATTTTTTGACCCAGCAATATACAACCACCATAGTCTCTTAAGAACTAGAGATGAAACAGAATCCTAGGAACAAAATACCCACCCAATAAAGATAAGACCAGATATCATCTCTTAGAATTATAACCATCCCAATCCCAGATGCCTAGACATCATCAAAAAACACAATTAATAACATCCAAGACAATATGTTTTCATTAGAACCCTGCGACTGTACCATAGCAGGCCCCAAATATTTCAACATAGCTGAAGCACAAGAAAAAGACCTTAAAACAACCTTTACGCATATGATAGAAGTCCTTAAAGAGAAAATGAATAAATCCCTTAAAGAAATTTGTGAAAACACAAACAATGAAAGGGAAGAAATAAAGCAGGTTATACTGGAAAGTGGAAATAGAATCAATAAAGAAAATTAAAGATAATCTGGAAATGGAAAGTTTAGGGACTCAAACAGGAGCTACAGAAATAAGCTTTATTAACACAATACAAGAGATGAGAGAGAAAGAATTCAGACATTGAAGACATAATAAAAGAAATGGATACATGGGTCAAAAAATATTAACTGTAAAAAAAATCCTTGCACAAAACATCCAGGAAATCTGGGACACTAAGAAAAGACTGAAACTAAGAATAATAGTAATAGAGGAAGAAGAAGAAACCCAGGTTAAAGGCACAGAATATTTTCAACAAAATCAAAGAAGAAACTTTTCCCAACCTAATGAAAGAGATGCCTACAAAGGTACAAGAAGGATACAGACCACCAAAGAGAACGGACCAGAAAAGAAACTCTCCTCAGCACCTAAAAATCAAAACACTAAATGTACAAAACAAAGAAAGAATATTAAAAAGATGCAAGGGTAAAAGATCAAATAATATATAAAGGCAGACCTTTTAGAATTATACTTGACCTCTCAATAGAGACTCTAAAAGCCAGAAGGGCCTAGATGGATGTGCTGCAGATTCTAAGAGACCACAGATGTCAGCCCACACTGTAATATCCTGAAAAATGTTCAATCACCATAGATGCAGAAAATAAGATATTATATGATAAAACCAAATCTAAAAAGCACATCTCTATAAATCTAGTCCTACCAAAGGTTCTAGAGGGAGGTGAATTACATCCAATAAAACATGAGAAATAATCCCAGACAAGCAAAATCAAAAGAGGAGAAGCACACACAAACACACAACCACCACCAACAACCACCACCACCAACAAAAACAACAGAATAACAAGAATCAATAGCCATTGCTCTCTGATATCTCTCAACATCAATTATCTCAATTCTCCAATAAAGAGACACAGATTAACAGAATGGATGTGAAAAAAAAGATCCCTCCTGCTGTAACCATGAAATGTACCTCAACACCAAGGATGGAAAAAGATATTCAAAGCAATTGGACCTTAGAAGCAAGCTACTGTAGCCATATTAATATCAAAAAATAGACTATTAACGAAAAGTAATTAGAAGAAATAGGAAAGGACACTACATACTCATCAGAAGAAAAAAATCTACCAGGAGGACATTGCAATTCTTAACATATATGCCTCAAACACAAGGGTACCCTAGTTTGTAAAAGAAACTCTTCCAAATCTTAAATCACACATTGACTATCACACATTTGATAGTAGGAGATTTTAATACCTTACTCTCACCAGTGCACAAGTCATCCAGACAAAAACTAAACAGAAAAATGCTGGAAATAACTACCATTATAAACTAAATGGACCTAACAGATATGTACAGAACATTTCACGTAAACACAAAAGAATATGCCTTCTAATCAGCACCTCATAGAACTTTCCCCAAAACTGACCACATACTTGGACACAAAGAAAGTCTCAACAGATGCCAAAAATTGAAATAATATCTTACATCCTATCTGACCACCACTTATTAAAGCTGCACTTAAACAACAATAAAAACAACAGAAAGCTTGTACACTCATGGAAATTGGGCAACTCTCTACTGAATGATTACTGAGTCAAAAAGAAATAAACAAAGATTTTAGACTTCCTAGAATTCAATAAAGATACACAGCATACCCAAAATTATGTGACACAAGGAGGCAAGTTCATAGCACTGAGTGCCTACATAACAAAATTAGAGAGATCTCATATTAGTAATTTAACTGCAAAACTGAAAGCTCTAGAACAACAAGAAGAAATTGCACCCAAGAGGTATAGATAACAAGAAACAATCAAACTTAGAGCTAAAAAAATCAATAAAATTAGAACAAACAAACAATACAAAGAATCAATGAAACAAAGTGTTGGTTCTTTGAGAAAATCAATAATATTGACAAACCATTATCCAAATTAATTAAAATACACACAGAGGCTATTCAAATTAACAAAATTAGAAATAAAAAGAGGAGCATAAAAATAGACACTGAGGAAATCAGAGAATCATGAAAAAAATACTTTTAAAAACCCGTACTCCACCAAATTGAAAAATCTAAAAAAAAAAAATTGGTAATTTTCTCAATGTACACCATTCACAAAAGTTAAATCAAATCATATAAGCAACTTAAACAGACCTATATTCCTCAGTGAGATAGAAGCAGTCTCTCCCTGCCCCCCAGAAAAATCTCAGTACCAGACAATATTAATACAAAATTCTATCAGATTTTCAAAGAAGAATTAATACCAATACTCTTCAAATTGTTCCACAAAATAGAAACAGAAGGGACATTCTCTTTGTTTTACAAGGCCATATTTAACCTGACATACAAACCACATAAAGACCCAACAAAGAAGGAGAATTACAGATCACTTTCCCTTATAAACATAGTTAGATCAACATAGATCTCTATAAAATACTTGCAAACTGAATCTAAGAAGATATAAAATGAATCATCCACCATGATCAAATAGGTTCATTCCAAAGATGTACAGATAGTTCAACATGCATAATTGTACTGTGACATATAAACAAAGAGAAAAACAAAAATCACTTAATCACCTCATTAGATGTAGGAAGGATCTTTGACAAAATCTAATATCCCTTATGGTAAAAGTCCTGAAGAGATTAGAGATAGAAGGGTATGACTAAACATAATAAAGATAGTTTACAACTAGCCCGTGGCCAACACCAACTTAAATGAAGAGAAACTCAGAGAAATTCCACTAAAATCAGGGACATGATATCCACTCCATAGATACTGAATAGTTCATGGAATCTTAGCTAAAGCAATAAGACCACTGAAGGAGATCAAGAGAATAAAATTTTGAAAGGAAGAAGTCAAAGTATATTCAGTTGCAGATGATATGATAGTATAAATAAGTGATCTTTAAAATTCCACAGGAAAACTCTTACAGCTGATAAACACTTTCAATAGAAGTAGCTGGATACAAATTAACTCACAAAAATTGGTAGCCTTTCTATAGACAAATGATAAATGAAATGAGCAAGAAATCAGGGAAATGATACTTTTTACAATAGACTTGACTAATATAAAATATCTTGGGGTAACTATAACCAAACAAGTGAAAGATGTGTATAATTAAAGCTTGGAAGTCATTGAAGAAAGAAATTGAAGAAGATATCAGAAGATAGAAAGATTTCCCATGGTCATGGATCAATACAATTAACATGGCAAAAATGATCATCTTACCAAAAGCAATCTACAAATTCAATGCAACCCCATCAAAATTGTAACAAAATTCTTCACAGATATTGAAAGGATAATTTTTAATTTCATATGAAAACACAAAATGCCAAGGATATTTTTCTAAAACAATCCTAAATAATAAACTGCTGAAGATATCACAATCCTCAGTTTCAAGTTGTACTACAGAGGGATGATGATAAAAACAGCGTGGTATTGGCACAAAACAAACATACTGATCAACAGAATTGAATTTAAGTCCACAACATTAATCTACACATTGATGGACACCCATTCTTTGACCAAAGAAGCCAGAAACACATACTGGAAAAAAGACAGTATTTTCAACAAATGATACTGGTCAAACTGGATGTCTACATGTAGAAGAATGCTGATTATCTATACCTATCACCCTGTACAAAACACAACTCCAAATGAATCAAAGACCTCAGCATAAAACTAGATTCCGTGATCCTGATAGAAAAAAAAGTGTGGAATAATCTCCAACTCTGGCACAGGAAAAGACTTTCTGACAAACACTTTTAGCACTGGGACTAACATCAACAATTAATAAATGGGACCTCATGAAACTGAGAAGCTTCTCTAAGGCAAAGGACCCTGTCATTCAGACAAAGTGGCAGCTTAGAGAACTGGAAAATATTTTTACCAACTGCATATCCAATAGAGGGCTAATATACAAAATATATAGAGAACTCAAGAAACTAGATAGTAAGAAAACAAATAACCCAATTTAAAAAACAGAGAATTCTCAACAGAAGAATCTCCAATGGCTGAGAAATACTTAAAGAAATGTTCAACATCCTCAGCCGTTAGAGAATTGCAAATCAAAACTACTTTGAGATGTCAATTTACATCCATCAGAATGGCTAAGATCAACACAAGTGACAGATAATGTTATGGAATGCATAGCTAATGCTATGGAAATCAGTGTGGTAGTTCTTCAAGAAGTGGGAATCAATCTACCTCAAGATCCAGCTACTACTCCTGGACAAGTAAAGGATGCTTCATCCTTCCACAGGGCTACTTGCTCAGTCATGTTCATTGCAGCTCTATTCATAATAGCCAAAAACTGGAAACAACCTACATCTCCCTCAACAGAGGAATGTAGAAAGAGTATGTGGTACATTTACACCTTAGAGAACCAGTCTACTGTTTAAAAATGAGATCATGAAATTTGGAGATAAATGGATGAAACTAGAAAAAGTAATACTGAGTGAAGTAATCCAGACCCAGAAAGGCAAATATGGCATGTATTCATTTATATGTAAAGATTAGCTGTTAAGTCAATGATAGCAGAGATAAAATAGAACCACAGTAAGTATATAAAGGGTCTAAGGAATACAGGTAGAGTTCATTAGAAAATGGAAATATAACAGATAGTTCTGGATGGATTGGTGTGTGGCCTAGAACAGAAGGATCAAGTAGTAGGTAGAACAAGTGGAGAATGAAAGAGGGAATATTGTGCGAGAAGGCTAAAATTAAGCACTTTTTGAAGGGTAGTGTGGAAATCTAGTACAGTTTAAGCTTCTTATACATGAAAGCAATCTGAATGAAATCACAGAGTAGTAGGGAAGAGAGAGCCCCAACTGTGCATTTCTTGTCATTAAATTAAGCTTCTAGTACTGGGATGGGGTTACATCTAATTCAGTTGTCGACCAAAGGGGTCCCATGGGAATCTGCACACAACCCAGGCTGTTGGAAAGACAATGGATTGCTCTCCACAAACTGACAGCGAGTTCCCATTGCTGAAGACAACATCTACACAACTCACTAAACATGGAAAAGTCAAGCTGGTGCCTACATAGAGCCTTCATCCCTATGTCTAGTGTGTTTGGTAGAGGATGGTACTCTGTACTGTACTTAAAGAGAAACATAAGCACCAAGATAGACACAAACCCTTTGATCTAAAGTGATGTCCTGTATGCAAGATATGCTAGGGAAACAGTGGGACAAAGATTGGGGAGTAACCAAACAATATCTGATTTGACTTAAGGCCCACTCCAGGATATTGTTTAGGTGACTAAGTGCCAGACACTAGAAAACCCAGAGACTCAGAGTAAAACCAACTACTACTGCCCAAAGCAAACAAACATAATGATAAAATGACTCCTAATAACATTCTGCTATACTCATAGATCAGGGCCATACTCAGCCATTATCATATAAAGCACATGGGGACAAATACATTGACACACAGCCAGATATTATGCAGAGAGTGAGAGACCTTGGATTACTCTGCCCCAAATGGGATGTCTCCATCAAATCCCTCCCCTGAAAGTTCCCCACAAGGGAACCTTGTGGAAGAGGAGATGGAAATAGTTTAAGAAACAGAGAGGATGGATAACATTGAGAAAACTAGGCTCTCTAAATCAACATGCGAAAAGCTAATATGAACTCACAGTGCCTATACAGGTCCTTTGGGGTGTAAATGGTGGCTTCCACTTTAGTGTTTTTATGGGATTCCTGAGTGGGCTCTTTTCCTTTTGTTTGTATTGTCCAACTTCATTGTGATAGTTTTTGTTTTGTCTTATTATATTTTACTTTCTCATATTCTTATTATCCCTTAGAAGGCTGCTCTTCTTAAATGAGAGCCAGAAAAGGAGTGGATCCAAATGGGAGGGGAGGTGGGGAGGAACTGAGAGCAGTAGAAGGATGGGAAGCCATAATCAGGACGTATTATGTGAGAAAAGAATCTATTTTCCATTGAAAATGAAACAAAAAAGAATGATCCTTGAAGGACTAGCTTGAATCGACATGTAACACTTGAATTTATGAAGCCCATGCCACAGGCATAATGACTACATTTACATTATATTTCTTTGCCTTATTTGTTTCATGGTTTATTTTTATTTTGTTTTTTTGAGACAAGGTATCACTGTTAAGGCTCTGATTGGCCTGGAACTTCCTAAACAACCACATTTGGATCCTGTGGAAGAGCAGCCAGTGCTATTGTTGTTGTTGTTGCTGTTGTTGTTGTTGTTGTTATTATTATTATTATTATTATTATTATTATTACTATTTAATCTTTTTTTACAGACCAGTTGTTATTCCCCTCCTGGTCCACCCTTTGACAGTTCCTCATCCCATTCCTCCTCCCCTGTCTCCAAGAGGATGTCCCCATCACCCACCCCCATCCCACCAAACCTCTCCACTCCCTGGAGCCTCAAGTCTCTCAAGGATCAGGTGCATCTTCTCTCACTGAGGCCAGACCTTGCAGTCCTCTGCTGTATGTGTGTTGGGGGCCTCATATCAGCTGGTATATGCTGCCTGGTTGGTAGTCCAGTGTCTGAGAGATCTCGGGGGTCCAGGTTAGTTGAAACTGTTGGTCTTTCTATGGGGTCATCCTTCTTCTCAGCCTTGTCCAGTTTTTCCCTAAATCAACCAGAGGGGGTCCCTGGCTTCTGTCCATTGGTTGGCTGTAAGTATCTGCATATGACTCTTTCAAATGCTTGTTGGGCCTCTCAGAGGCCAGCCTGTCTAGGCTCCTGTCTGCAAGCACTTCATAGCATCAGTAATAGTGTCAGGCTTTGGAGTTTCCCCTTGAGCTGGATCCCAATTTGGGCCTGTCGCTGGACCTCCTTTTTCCTCAGGCTCTTCTCCATTTTTGTTCCTGTAGTTCTTTTAGACAGGAACAATTCTGGGTCAGTTTTTGACTCTCAGATAGCAACCCATCCCTTCTACTGTAGATGGTCTCTACAAGTTCCCTCTCCCCACTGTAGGGCATTTCATCTAAGGTCCCTCCATTTCAGTTCTGAGGGTATCTCACTTTCCAGGTCTCTGGTACATTCTAGAGCCTTCCTCACATTGCCATTAAAAATTATAAAGGATCACAATGAACAACTTTATGTTGCTCATTAGTATGTCAGATTTGATTGAATGGAACAATTTCTTAATGCTAAGAAGCCACGGGGCTGATGAGATGGCTCAGCAGTTAAGAGTACTGACTGCTCTTCCGGAGGTCATGAGTTCAAATCCCAGCAACCACGTGGTGGCTCACAACCATCTGCAATGAGAAACAAATTAAAAAACAAACAAACAACAAAACAAAAACTAAAAAAAAAAAAAAAGCCGGCCAGTGGTGGTGCATGCCTTTAATCCCAGCACTTGGGAGGCAGAGGCAGGCGGATTTCTGAGTTCAAGACCAGCCTGTTCTACAGAGTGAGTTCCAGGACAGCCAGGACTATACAGAGAAATCTTGTCAAAGAGATATTGTAGGTATTAAAGAGGGGGTCTCTGGGAGGAGTTGGGGTACAAAAGGGAAACAAGAATGTGATTTAATTCTATTTACTTAAAATATGTTTTTAAATGTTAACAAATTCAGACAAATTGAAATCATGTAATTTTTCTCATAAAGCAATAAATGTTAATAAAAAAAAGAAAAGAAAACAAATTGGATAAGCCTAGCCAAGCAAGCCAATAAAATTAAATGAATATAATCAGTTGAATATTATGAATAAGATCATAAAATGAATTCAATGAGAAATTTTGTCTCGAAAAAAAAAAAGTTAAGAAGCCACAATCAAGATGAAACAGGTAAGTAGAACCTTGCTACAGCCAATGAATAAGTGGAAAATGTAAACGAAACCTCCTCCAAAAGAAAGGCCCAGGCACAGTTAGAGAATTTTGCTAACTATTGAAAAAATGGATAATAATTTCACTCAATTTCTCCAGGAAAATAGAAGAAGAAGCAATAGTTTCCACCTTTTCAAATGTTTCATTTTTAAAATGTCAGCCCAATATGAACTCATGAGATTAGAAACAAAAAAGTCAACAAAATATTATCAAATCAAATAAAAAAAATACACAGCCATGGTTTTATTTCATAATCACAAGGATCTATGCAAAGATGACATTAAAAAAAAATCAACCAATACTACCCAGCATATCACCAAGTCAAAAAAGTCAATCCATGTACCAGTGAAAATATCTGAATAGTGCATAATTTTCTTGATTAAAAACTTCAAGTACATTAAAAATGAAGGACAGCTACACTACTCAAGAGCATATACAGGCAGTCCTCAGTTAACACCACACTTACTAGAGAAAGGCTGTCTGCTATGCCCTGAGGCTGGCCTAAAGTATGGATGCTCATTCTCACCATTCCTGGTCACCAGAGCACAGAACAAGTCAACACAACAGGCAAAAAAAAAAAAAAAAAAGAACTAAGGCATGAACACAGAAAGCAAGACAACTTCCTCATTTGCACATTATGGGACTATGTGAGAGAAAATCCCCATGAGTCTACAAATAATGGCATATACTCATAAACTAAGTGAAGTTTCATGGTAGAAGTTCAATGAATTTTACACACTAACAATTAACAGCTAAAAACTCAAATTTAAAATATATCAGTGTAACTCCAAAGTGTCCTTAAATATTTAGTCTTAGGTGTGCACTTTAGAAAACATTTATAAGATCTGTATGTTGTAAGAAATACCTAAGTACTATATACCTAAAAAAAAAATCTACAGGCCATATATTTTGAAAATTACAAACTGCTGATGAATCAGTCAAAGGAGACCTAATGAATGGAGAGGCATTTCAATAAGTGGATTAAAAAATAAAAAATCGACATAGTAACAATTTTTTGCTCTTACCAATTAAATAGATGAGGTAGTGTTTATTTTTGAAAGACAGTCTCATATAGCACTTACTATAAAGTCAAGAATGACTTTGAACTTCTGATCTGCCTGCTTCCACCTTCTGAGTGCTAAGATTACAGCTGCACGTCACCACTCCTAGATTTTGCAATTCTGGAAGCTTGAAACTAGAGCTCTGAGCATGCTAAGCAAGTCCTCTACCAACTGAGATACATTCACATCCTCTGGATAGTTTTTAAAAAGTTTTCACCAAAATCCTAGCAAGATATTTTGTAGACATAAATAAACTGATTCTAAAATTTATATGGACAGGTACCAGCCCCGAAGTAGCCTCTGTAATCTTAAGAAAGAATAATAGAAGGAATCTTTCAACTCAATATTATTCCTCCCTTTTTTTCATTGTTTGGGAATTCACACATGCATATAATGTGTTTTGAACAAATCTACCCACAATCTCTCTCCCAGCTCCATTCTTATCCCACCCACCAGTTTTCATTTTCAATATCCTGTGCTCTTTTCTGTTTGAAGCCCACTCAGTACACTTGGCACTGCCAGTACATTCATGGGTGTAGAACCATATACTGGAACATCAGTGGGCTCTTAGGGCCCACATCTCTAAAGAAAATTAACTCTTCCTCCCCCAGTAGCCATCAATGGTCAAAAGTTCCTGTTAGGAGAGAGACTTCAGGAGCTTCAAAAGTCTTTAATGCTTGTTAAGTTTCCCTGTATCCTCTATGGCACCCTTCCTTCCCACTCCTACCTCATTTAACCCTTCTTGTTCCATTATTTCCCCTTTCCCATTCTTATAAATCTGTGCCATATCCCCATTCCTTCAAAATCCCCCTATGGCCCCTTACTAGTTTCTTGAGTCTTGTTTGTACTCCATTTTAAACACACATATCCAAAGATTCAAACCTAGCATCTACATATGAGAGAACATGGAACATTTGTCTTTGTGGGTCTGGGTTGGTTCACTCACTATACATACATACACACACACAGTTCTATCAATTTTTATACAAATTATATTTTCTTTATAGTAGATACAATTCTATTATGTGTATGAGTCACATTTTAATTTTTCATTTATCAGATGATAGACATTGAGCCTGTTTCCATTTCCTGTCTATTATCAATAGAACAGCACTGAACATGAGTGAGCAGGTATCTGTGTATGGAATCCTTTGGTATTGTGATCATATGGTTGATGTATTTCTATCCTTTTGAGGAAACTCCACAGTGGCATCCCTAGTGGTTGGACCAGTTTGCACTCCCATTAACAATGAATTAGTATTCCCTTTCCCCTACATCCCCATCAGCTTTGGTTGTCACTTTTTTTTCTAAATCTTAACTATTCTGACTGGGATACAATGAAATTTCTGTGTAGTTTCAGTTTGCATTTCCCTGATGACTAAGGATATTAAAATTAAATAAATTCTCATTATTTGCATTTCTTCTTTTGAGAACTTTGTTTAGTTTCATGCCATGATTTTGAATAGAGTTGTTTGCTTTCTTAGTGTTTTGATTTATTTCTTTGTTTAAAGTTTGTCTGATGATGACTTTATCTATTTCCCATTGTGTAGACTTTCTCTTCACTCCTGTAATGATGTCCTTTGCTGTACAGATGCTTTTTAGATGCCTAAAGTATTATTTGTTAATTATAGGTCTTCATGTCTGTGCCTACCTGGGTCCTGTTCAGAAAGGACATTCCTGTGCATATTAGCTGAAGCTTACTCCATGACTTCTTCCCTATCTGGTATCAGATCTTCCACTGAGGTTCTTAATCCACTTGCGTTTGAGTTTTGTACAGAAGGAGAGAGAAGGATCAGGTTTCAGTGTTCTACATATAGCCATCCAATTTGTTCAGCACCATTTTTTTGGAAGATGTTTTCTTTTTCCCAACATGTCATCTATCAATAACCAGGTGGCTGCATGAGCATGGACTTCTAACTGGGTCCTCAATTTCATTGATCAATAAGTCTATTCTTATGCCAATATTAGCATATTTCGTTATGCCATATGCTATTATGGGAGTTCTATAGTATTACTGAGAATCAGGGATGGTAACATCTCCAATGGGGATTCTTATTATTCAAGAATGTTTGATTATCATGGGTCTGCAGACAAATTTGGAGATTATTTCTTCAATTAATGGGGGAAATTGCCTTGGAATGTTTACTGAGATTGTATTGAATCTGCAGATTGCTTTTGGTAGGATAGGCATTTTGACAATATTTAGCCCTGAGCACAAGAGACCTTTTTATCTTCTGGTATCTTCAATATCTTTTCTCAATGCCATAAAAGTTCTCTCTATCTTTCCTCTCCCCCCGTCTCTCTCTCTCTCTCTCTCTCTCTCTCACACACACACACACACACACACACACACACACAC
>JADRCC010111931.1:0-24829 GCA_019843855.1 Hylomyscus alleni
TTTTTTTTTTTACTTTTCTGCATTCCTACTTCCTCTTTCTTACTTTCTAGCCTGGATTACCTCTTGTACAAATTCATATAAAGGTCTCTATACTTCTTATACGTGGGCAGTCATTTTAAACTTCCTAATATATAAAAATACAGTTCTGTCACATGACAGGTATACCACAGAAATTTCAATAGCTCCATACTTTCCACAGAATTACATAGAGGCATACATGCCATTCCTCGCTTCCACCAAATGACTTCAGCCTACCACAGCAGTGCTAGGTGACCTGGTAATTCCTCACATACAGCTGTGCTTTCATGCCACAGTGGTGATTCTTTTTCCCTGGAATGTCTCTTTTTTGTTTCTTATCAAAATTCTATTCACTTTTTAAGATTCAGCTGAGATATCAACCCACAAGTGGGTGTAATTTCGACATACTTTGAACTCCTATTACTTTATTTATTGGACATCCATTATAACTCTTATTATAGTTGTCTTTGTATTAAAATCTTTCGTGTACCTGTCTTATCTCTTCCTTTCAAATCATAGTTCTTGCCCTCCAGGAAATTAGGTTTTACCTATCTTTTTATTTCCTGTAACTGTGAAAATGGCATCTCATATAGGAGAGATACCTGATAGACATTTGAACAGAATTTAAATTAGAACCTTGAAAAGTTATATCTACTTATTTTAATAATGTTCTATTTGTCAAAAAGTTTTTGAAGTCTTTTACAATTGTTTTAAGAACCTGTGGGATTCTTTTAAATGCTTTTACTGATGACAAATCATCACTAAAATTTGATTTTAGAAAATAGAATTCATTCCGAGCCACATTTAGTGAATAGTATGAATGTTTAATCTAGGCTGTATTTTTTAGTTACAATAAAAGGTGTGTGAGTAATGAGACAGAATCTCTGGATAAGGTGTGAACTGACATTTCCAGTTTCCCAAATGCTTTCAACAATGACAACATTATTGTAATGAGTTTATAATATCATAAATTTTCTAGTTTGAAATACAGAGCACTCATTTAGCTGTGTAAGTTCTGAAATGTTTGTGAGATCCACCTTGTGGCTTTATTTCATAATTTCCTGACTCAGGTTGTTTCTGTGTAAACTTAACCTCACTGTCCACTTCGTTTCAGAACTGTGTTTTATGGTTTCTGGTGCATGAGAATCCTGTCTCTCAATCTTGCACCAAAAAAGACTCCGAAAAGTCAAAGGAATGCTTATTTGTAGTATTAGTCAATTTTATTTTTATATAATCTAGCTTTCTGGTTAGCTGTTCTTTGGATTGAACTAGAAATGTAAGGAATTAAAGAATGGATTACAGTAGATGTTAGTTGAATAGAAAATTTTAGTATCATCCAACATTTTAGTAGTTGATGGTTTAGGATTCTGTTTTATCCATAATTCTTTGCTGTACCATACTTGTTTTCTAGCAGTTCTGCATAGCTACTTTTGAGTTATTTTCACTAATAGGAATATGTGAACTGATAATTCAAAATAATTGGATATCTCTACTTGAATGGAACATATGATGTGGTTATTTCAGTTGATTTTTCATATTTATTTCTAAAATAAAAAATTCAATTATTCATACTGTGCCATGACCTTCTGCATTCAGCTAATCAGTATTTTATTATACATTTAGTGAAAATATTTTATGTTAATAAAATACTTTTACTTATGTTAAGTCAAGTTTTCATGTCCATTATACAGATAATTGAAGTAAGTATATTCTTAACTCTGATCATTACTCTCTTCCATTTGTAAACATTAAAAATCTCTCAAAAATTGGAAGCAGTATTAGAAAATATTTGCTGGGATATGAAATTCTTTTATACTATGGAAAATGTATCTATCTGTTCATGACTACAGTGTTGCAGAACTTTATTATCAACACTAAACACTGGACTGTAACTCAAAAAGAACAGATTTTACTGAATATACTCTTTAGAGAACCTTCATATATAGATGGTATAGCTTAAAGTTTCAACTTGCTAGCTTTTACAGTTATGTATTATTTATATAAAAGAATCATCCTTCAAATCAGTAGTCTTAAAATCTATATTTATCACTTTGTGATAAATGATGGAAGGCATATCAAGATAGTTATCTAAAGAGGACACAATTTAGAAAAATAGTTTTTCAGTGATTTGTACTGAATCCCTAAGATTACTTAATTCCTAAAATATCAATATATCTTAATTCATATTAAGAAGGTACCTGTAGTAATATTTATTAGTAAATACCTAGTGTTCAAAGTAAATACTATTGTGTTTCATTTATAGTGTCATCTTTTGTTTTGTGATGATATGCTATTTAAAAAATTATTTTCTCTTAGTTCACAGAGCATTGAATTTTTAAAAATAATTTTGTTTTTACATACTTTCAGATCCCTTACAGGTTCCAACAAGCATTTTTGTTTTAATCTCTGGAAGATTCTACACCATTTCTAATTATTATTTTTCTAAAAGGGAAGGCCCCTTAAGTAAGGAATGGATGCCTTTAATTTGGACTATGCTCTAAACTTTTCTCCAAATCATATACAATGTTTTGTTTTTAGTGTTGAGCAACATTACAAGCAATGATAATATATACTAAGATTCCATTTGTTGTTTTCACAGATTTCAGGAAACCTTTCTGTGCCTTGGATTACAGGGTGTTCTAGGAAAAGAGCAGTAAGTAATCTTTGGTTTAACGCACCAAATGAGTTTCCTGTCCTAATCTTCGTGGGAATATCATTGAAATTTTTAAATGATTTTTGTATAACTAATAAAAACCTAGCTTTGATAAAACTCAATTGGCTCAAAACACATATTTCTAGGTCATAATGTCTAATCTTCAAAGGCTACCTTAATTCCAGAAGTCAGTATGCTGAGTAACCTGTGGGTAAGATTTCTTTTTGTTTAAAAACAAATTTATATTTTTATTTGCAAGTTTTTTTATACTACAGTTTATAAAAAAGAAACATTTAAGTAAAAAATGAAAGAAAATAGATTCATAAGTAAAAGAAAACATTTAAAGCAACTCATAAAATATCTTAGTTTTCTATTTCGCTGATTATACGATTTAATCTTAACAGACAATAAATATTTACTAATATACCTCAACCCTGTTACTACAATTCAGTATTTTAGAAGTGATATGTAGTTAATATTTCTAACTACTCTAAGTTCTTTACTATTATATAGAAATTCAGTAATATTGAATTTTCCCATAGAATCTCCTTGACTTTTTCTGTGTAGGACCCATAAAACTCTATTTAACCAAGTACACAGATTACTTTATCGTAACTGGTACATTCAAAAAAACCTACAAAGCTGTGGCAAGTAAGTACACATTTATAAAGGTAACTTAAGTTAGAAAAGGATTGGGGGCTTTGAGGGCAAATGGAATTAGAGCTAGGCCTTCAGTATTCAGGCAAGACTGTTCAGGTTCTTTCCTTCCTCCTCTTCTCCGTAAAGTAGCTATGCAATGCTGAGACTAACGTAAGAGACTGCTGAAAGGTGGAAGGAAGGGGAAATGGTTAGAGAGCCCCGGGTATGGAGGAATCATAAGGTACTCTGTCATTTACTTAACAACAAAAAGAGAAGGCCACCTGATTTAAATGGCGTGTAACACTCACACTAGCAATAGGAGAAAAAAAAAAGCACATACACACAGCATTAATACCTTCGCCCTCCTGAAGAGTTCCATAAATAAGTCTGGGAATTTGGTAAGGAGGGTCCGCTAGAAAGAAGCTTTTACTGACCCGTTGTAGCCAGGGAAGTGCTCACCTTCCCAGCTAGGACTGAGCTTAGCCATTCTCCCAGAGACACCTGGATAGAAAGCAAAAGGAGGACACTGAAGCAAACAGCTTTGTCTGTGGAGCCTCTCTCGGTGTCCTATATACACTACACAGCACTGGGGTTTCTAATTGGCATCATCAAGAGGAATTAAGACATAACATGACGTTTATGGAAATAGGGTAAATCCATTTTTCTTTCTACAGATATACATCTGTTTGATTGGCATTATATGGAAGTTATCCTCACAAGTGCCCGGGTTTCTATCACTTTAGATGGCACTAACATGCATCACTGATGTCAGATCATATGAAAATACCATCGAAGAAGATAGAGAAATTAAAGAATCACTGAAACTAAAACCTTATTAGGTTTCCAGAGAATGTCCTGAAACAGGCAAAGAGTTAACTGAAGTCAGTCTTGAGGCAGTGTCTGAGCTAAAGGTACAGCTTACTTAGGGAAAGCAAAGGGTGTTGTTTTTTTAAAGTTTCCTTGGAAGGTGTCACTGTCACACCATAAGAAGTAGGTCTTAAGTCAGTTGACTTTACCATATTAGGCTAAAATGCACTATGAACTCTGGTTTAGGGCTAAGGCAGATGTTTGCAAAGATCTGGGCACATCTCCGGTTAAGGGGCAAATGGAAAAGAACACAGAACAAAAGTCCTAGATAATATATGACTTAACAATGTGACAACGGTCAGCCTGTTCTGGGTTTGGGAAGCAGGGAAACTGAGTGTGTTCTTACCATTCTAAAGCCCTTCCATTTAGAACTTGCTGGAAGGCTGGTTTCCAAAAGGCATGGGCTCCCCGGGATTGTGATGGGACAGAAGACTGTAGACACTACCAGAAAGTCTAAGCCAAACCTAAGCAGATGAGTATCTATTAAAAAAAAAAAAGAGAGAGCGAGACTGAAAGCCTAGGAAGATAATGGTCATGATATCCAGGAAGCAGGTGAAAATCCCTCAGTATACAAAGTCACAGGAATGTTTCACCGTGACTGATGAAAACCAGGCTACTGGCACACACAGATGGTGGCATTATCTGACAAACAAGGTAGAAGAAAATTGTGAAAGCACTTGAGTAAGCAGGTTCGAGTTATCTTCAGTGACAGCAAACGGGTGTTAGGCTAGAGGCTAAGGCTATAGCTTGGTTGGTACAGGGCTTGCTTGCCATGCATTCAGCACTGGCTTCAATCCCCCAGCCCCTGCCTCTATGAGGATGCTCACCCAGCTGTCCACCCACTTCTGCCTCTATGGCCTAGCGTTCTCCTATCCTGGGTCATTAAGCCTCCACAAGACCAAGGACCTCTCCTCCCATTGATGTCAGATAAGGCAGTCTTCTGCTACATATGCAACTGAAGCCATGGGTACCCCCATGTACTCTTTGGTTGGTGGTTTAGTCCCTGGGAGCTTTGGGAGCCCTAGGAGCTCTGGTTGGTTGATATTGTTCTTCCTATGGGGTTGTTAACCCCTTCAGCTCCTACAGCCCTTGCCCTAATTTCCCCATTGGGGTCCACACTCTCAGTCCAATGGTTGGCTGGGTACATCCGCATCTGTATTGGTCAGGTTCTGGCAGAGCCTCTCCAGGGACAGCTATACTGGGATCCTGTCAGTAAGCACTTTTTGACACCAGCAATAGTGTCTGGGGTTTGGTGTCAGTAGATGGGATCCCTACATGGGGCAGTCTCTGAATGGCCTTTCCTTCAGTTTCTGCTTCACTCTTTGTCCCTACATTTCCTTTTGACAGGAAGAATTATGGATTAATATTTTTAAAGTGAGTGGGTGTCCCCATCCCTCAACTGGAGGCCGTGCCTATCCACTGGATATAATCTTTACAAGTTCTATCTCCCCGTTGTTGGGTATTTCAGCTAATGTCATCCCTTTTGCATCCTGGGAAATTCTTGGGTCCCTGGCATCTGGGACTTTCTGGTTGCAATCCCGTCTCCCCTCCCTCACTGCTACACACCTACTTTCAAATTCCTGACCCTCTGTCCTTCTCCCCCATCTCCTCCCATATCTAAACTGACCCCCCTTTCCCCTCCCCCTCCTCTCTCCCTCCCAGATCCCTCTCTCCCTCTACTTCCCAGAGATTATTCTCTTCCCCCTACTAAGTAGGACTGTAGCATCCACACTTCAGTGTGATCTTCTTTCTTCTGGGGTTGCATATGGTTTGGGAGTTGTATCTTGGATATTCCAAGATTCTTTTTGGCTAACACCACTTATCAGTGAGTGCATACCATGTGTGTTCTTTTGTGACTGAGTTACCTCACTCAAGATGATATTTTCAAGTTTCACCCATTTGCCTGAGAATTTCATGAAATCATTGTTTTTAATAGCTGAGTCGTACTCCATTGTGTAGATGTACCACAATTTCTGTACCCATTCCTCTGTTGAGGGACATCTGGGTTCTTTCCAGCTTCTGGTTATTATAAAGAAGGCTGCTATGAACATAGTGGAGCATGTGTCCTCATCTCCACAACCTCTCCATCGTCTGCTTTCACATGAGTTTTTTTTTTATCTTAGCCAGTCTGACTGGTGTGATGTGAAATCTCAGGGTTGTTTTGATTTGCACTTCCCTAATGGCTAAGGATGTTGAACATTTCTTTAGGTGCTTCTCAGCCATGCAAGTTTCCTCAGTTGAGATTCTCTATCTATCTCTGTTCCCCATTTTTTAGTAGGGTTAGTTGGTTCTCTGGAGTCTACCTTCTTGAGTTCTTTGTATGTATATTGGATATTTATCAGATATAGGATTGGTAGAGTTCTTTTCCCAATCATTGGATTGCCATTTTGTCCTATTGACAGTGTCCTTTGCCTTTCTTTTTTTCTTTTTTTGCTTTTCTGTTTTTCTATTTATTTATGTATTTATTTAATGTATATGAGTACATTGTAGCTGTCTTCAGACCTACCAGAAGAGGGCATCAGATCCCTCTACAGATGGTTGTGAGCCACCATGTGGTTGCTGGGAGTTGAACTCAGGATCTCCGGAAATGCAGTCAGTGTTCTTAACCACCGAGCCACCTCTCCAGCCCCCTGTCTTTCTTTTTCTTAATATTCATAGTCTTTTAACACTTCAGTTTGTGTCTGTGTTTGAAAAAATAGCCGTCTCCTCTATATAGACTAATTGTGACTCACCTTTACCTGAAAACCTGGCTAAAGAGTCCAGGTGTTTTTTTGTTAGCTTTCGCACGTAAGCAGGCTTTTTTCTCCAGAAACTGATAATCTCTGTCTCCTTCTGGTCTTTGACTGTGTCACCTTTTCACAGTAACTTTTCTGAGAGATGTGAATAAATATTCATTTATTCCATATGATTCTACCAAAGACTAACTTGAGTACCATGCTATGTAAGAAATATATAAGAACATGTTTATATTTTTCCACAATGTCAGAATTTATTGAACAGATACAATCTCAAGCAGTTTCAATGCTAGCTTGCTTGCCAGACCTTTCCCTTTGTAACTCTTGTGAAAGGACCATGGGGTCCTATGTTCTAACTTTAATTAATAATATTTATTTCAGATCCCACATAACACACCATAAAGTAAATGTATTAGTCTGTTTATCTATCTGTATGTTTGTGGACGTGGGCATGTATAAATGTGGCAAAATGAGGACAAAGAGGCAAGAAATTGTGAAGAGGTCTGGGAAGCTGATGTTGAGAAACAAATGGGAATGTTGAGAGTCTCTGGGCTGATAAGATAATGATCCAGAAGTGACCTGCGGGGAGGAAGTTTCTCAAATGAGTCACTGCAGCTGGCCAGCAGAGGTTGAGGTGCAAATTGCTGAGTCTTGCCTAGCCCCGGAGGTGAAAGGGCGGGACCACTGGGATAAGTGGACGAAAAGAGGCCATGCAGACGGCTTAAAGGCCTGCAACATTTTTAAGTGTATCCCCCTTAGTTTAAAATCTTTTGCTCTCTTTTATAAACCAGTCTTGATCTAAAGTAACACCTTCCTGGGATAGCCCTTACTCTAAATGTAGATGAGTAACAAGAAGGTTAAAAGACAGTGCAATAAGGAGAACGGAATATGTGGCCTGGAATTTACCCTCCCTACCAGTCTTCTGCTTTGCTAGGCTTATAGGAGGATTTTGGTTTTGGTGTTGCCTATGATGAAGGATGGCTATCTGCTGTAGTAAGGAGGCAGTTCCTAATACTTTTAGGATTAAGATGGTGTTAATTATGAGATATCCTTTGGAAGATAAGAAGCCCCTCTCCTTCCAAAGTGGGAATGTGATCGATCGTGGATAATATAAAAGGCATATATAGAATTAGTGTGATACTTGGCTAGGGTTATACCAGGTTTGTTCAAGAAGCTCAGAAGTTGTAAAATGATTCCAGGTGGGAGGAGTCCCAACTCCAGAACTGAGTCTGAGGTGGCCATAGCATACCCCTTCTTAGGTGGTTCTTACATTTTGGTTATGATCCTATCTATTCAGTGTGTAGGAACTAAAGCAGGTAAAGTAGAGGCACAAATGTTCGGAAAAGGCTTAAGAACATGGTCTAATATCTCAAAGAAATTATAAGGAGGGGTTTGAGGAGGCAGTAAACAAAGAGATAAATAAAAGGTAAGTATAGTTGTATTTAAGGAAAGACATCTTTGTAGAGATAGTAGTTTTAGGAGAGTGGCTTGGGTAAATTGGAGTTAAAAACAGGAAGAGAGTGTAGAGACTGGTGGGTTAAGAAAGTCTGTAGACTGCTCTCTGAAAGACCCAACAAGCCCCAGAAAGAGTCAGACATAGATAGTTTCACCTAACCAGTGGACAGAAGCTGCTGACCCCTGTGGTTGAATTAGGGGAAGCCTGGAAGAAGCTGAAGAGGAGTGTGACTCTGTAGGAGGACCAGAAGTCTTAATTAGCCTGGAACCCCAAGATCTCTCAAACACTCAGCCACCAACCAGGCAGCATATAGCAGCTGATATGAGGCCACAACACATATACAACAGAGGACTGCCACCAGGTCTGGATTCAGTCAGAAAAGAAGCACCTAACCCTTGAGAGACTGGAGGCACCAGGGAATGAAGAGGTCTGGTAGGATGAGGGTGGGGGTGGGCTGTGGGGACATCCTCGTGGAGATGGGGGAAGGAGTTATGGGATGTGGAACAGTCAGAGGGTGGACCAGGAAAGGCATAAAATCTGGACTGTAAAAAAAAAACGATTAAATTTTTAAAAAATGGAAAAAAAAAGAAAGTTTGTAGGTAATGAAACATACATGTGAGGATGGAGGGCTAATGAACCTCCACTACTTAGGTATCTTGGATCAGAAGATCAGTAACTACTAGAACCCTGTTCTTCCTTCTGTCATTTTTTATTGTTGGTAATATCCAGCTTAAATCCATGGTCATCAGATAGGCTGTATGATGCTATTTCAGTTTTCGTATATTTGTTGAGATGTTTTTGCATCCTAATAATATGTGGTCCCTTGAAAAAAAATTGTGTGTAGAAGAAAGTATATTCTTGGGTGTCTGGGTAGAATGTTCTCAAGAGATCTGTTAGATCCATTTGATATATGATTTTTTTTTTTTTGATTTTTCGAGATAGGGTTTCTCTGTTTAGCCCTGGCTGTCCTGGAACTCACTCTGTAGACCAGGCTGGCCTCGAACTCAGAAATCCGCCTGCCTCTGCCTCCCAAGTGCTGGGATTAAAGGCGTGCGCCACCATCGCCCGGCTATATATGATTTTTTGACTCCAGTGTTTATCTAATTATTACCTAGATAATCTGTCTAGTGGTAAGAATGGGCATTGAAGTCACCCACTATCACTGCATTAGGGTTAATGTGTGATTTTAGATCTGATAGTGTTTAGCTTGACTGTCAGATATGTTTTTTCAGAACACTAGCTTTCAATGTGTCCATTAAAAAGTCAGGTCTTGGAGCCAGAAAGAAGACTCAGCAGCTAAAAGCACAGTGGGCTCTTCCAGAGGACCACAGTTTGATTCCCAGGACCCACATGTGGCTTATCAAAATTTGTAACTCCAGTTCTTTTGGATTCATAACCTAACCAGGACTTCACAGGCACCAGACACACATATGATATACAAAGATACATGCAGGCAAACATTCATCCAAATAACAATTCTTATTTTTTTAAAAGGTGTTAAAAACCTGCTTTTATATGTGCTTGGTATTTCTCTCTTGGAGCTTTTAATATCCTTTATTCTGTACATTTAGGTTTTAATTATGATATTCCACAAGGAGTTTCTTTTTTGCTCCTGCTTATTTCGTGTTCTGGATACCTTTTGCACCTTGATAGGCATCTCTTTCCTTAAATTTGAGAAATTTTCACCTGTAGTTTTGTTGAAAATTATTCTTTATGCCTTTGGCCTGGTTTTCTTCTCCTTCCTCTATTCCTATTATTTGTAGATTTGATGTTTTCATAGTGTCCTAGATTTCTTGGCTGTTTTGTTCCTATTAAAAAAAAAAAGCATTCTCTTTGACTGAAGCACCTATTTTCTTCTATCTTGTCTTTAGTGCCTGAGATTCTCTCTTCCATCTCTACACTCTGTGGGTGAAGCTTATTTCTGAGGTTTTTGCTTCACTTCCTGTATCTTTCCTTTAAAGTTTTCTTTCAGTCTGGCTTTTCTTCAGTGATTCTTTTTGTTTAAGTCTATTTTCATATAGTGAATTGTGTTCATTATTCTACTCAACTGTTAGTACTTTTTCAGTCTTCACTCAGGATTTGTTCATATCCTCTTTGAACTGGTTGTATTTGTAATAGCTCTAAGTCATAGTCTTGTACACCAAGTAAATTGCTTTTCTCAAGGATTCTTATGCTTAGGGTTCTGGTTTCAGGAGGAAGCATATTGTCTTTGCTGTTCATGTGTTTTGTCATTTTGCAATGAGATCCAAGCATCTGTGGTTAGGTCATTTTGTGGTATGCATAACTTCTTTCACATTTGTTGTGTGAGTTATGGACCAGCTGAATGATGCTTGGTTTTCAGTCTTGGGGCTGTTCTTGGGTCTGGGTGGAATCCCCAGTAGTCACAGAATGGGGTGGCTTATTAGGCAGACAAGGCCAGAGAAGGATCTGGGGATCTCTAATTATAATTTGAGGGCTCTACACAGTCCCAGAGTCCATGGACAGGCTCTGGAGCTCCTACTTAGAAGTCTGGTTCAGAATTCACTTTAGACAGTTCCAGGTCTGCACCAAGGCTTGGTTTTGGGTGGCTTTGAGTTTTCAGTTAATGCTACCTGGGCAGGAAATGGAGTATGAGGGCTTGAGTTAATCAGTCAGTGGAAGCAGAGGTGAAAGAAAAGGAGGGTAGAGAAGGCAGTTCTGAAGGGGTAGGAGAGGAAGCTGGCTTGGAAGGGGCCAAAAGGTCATAAGGAGAAGGAGGGTCAGCATGGTCACCCGGGTCAAAGTTATCGAAGGAGTTCTTGGAATCAGTAAATTTTTCCACAGTAACATGTTTTTCATTTAGTAGCAGGATTTGGAAGATGGTAAAAGATTGACAGAGAGAAGGTCAGTAACAGATAGAAGATATCCTGCACGTAAGGAACTGCAGACAACTCGCAATTGCACAGTATGAAGTTCTTTAAATCTCTAAGAATGTTTCATGCTACCATTTTCAGATCACTGGACTCTTAGGTGAGATTTGGTGCTACTCATTATGAAGTCTTCTGAGTTAAACAGGGTATGAACAAGAAAAACATCCCTGAGTCCCTCAGGTTCCCTTCTAGAATTGTGGACAGCTGACTGCCATTAGATCTTGTTCAGAGAACAAATCAACAACCAGAGTAATCCCTGACCTCTTGTTAGGATTTCTGAACAGATAGTCAGCGAATCCTGGAGACTAAGAGGAGGACAAAGGTCTGCTGTTAGGTGCAAACACAGCAACAGGAAGGGTGTAGCAGACCCACAGAGCAATATACCTCAGTGGTATCTGCCTCAGATGTGGGTACCAGAATCTTAGCTTGGGGAGAAAGTGCTGATTAAGGGAGGCATGGAGGTGTTGAAGTAGCCCATTAGGCAAAAAGGTATTAGATATGGCAGCGCAGCAGGATCTAAAGTAAAGCATCAGCCCACCCAAACAAAGAAAAGTGTTCTTTTAAGGTTCTTTAGGAGGTGAGAGACAAGGCGAACATGGTGAACCACAAAGAAGTAGGTAAAGGTCCCTCAGCATTACTGAATTAAGTTGAAAGACCCCACATGCTCTGCTACAGGATTAGTCCAGGTGCTTGGGAAGTCCTTAGCACGCTCTTAGGTAAATGTTCAGATGGAGATGTGTGCAGAGCAGTTGACCTGGTTAATGTGACCTGTGTCCCATGACATGTGGACTATACAGGCATGGTTAGTGTATGACTTGAGATAGGACAGTGAGCATGCTTCCCGTGACCCAGGGTGTGTTTCTGTCCTGCTTATAGCCTTCTCTGTGCAAAACCTTGTTATCTGGAAGGCCTCTTTTTTTTCTAGGAGGGATGAGTTTCCTGCCTATGTGAGTTAGTAATACAATGTTTTATTTTACTTTATTGAAGAACCAGAATGACTGTGGTTTTGATTAGTATTTCCTTAATGATTAGGTGATAGCATTTTTTTTTTTTTTTTTACTTACTGGTGTTGTACTGTGGCTTTTTTTTTACTGGGCATAACATGATTTCATCACCATGTTAGAGATGAGACTGTCGTGCCCTGGTAACCATGACAACTAATTGAGCTAAATAATGTTGTGATAGTTAGGTCTGTAGCAATATAATGGAGTTGCCATCACCCTTTAGAAGAAGGAGATTGGGGGAGGGTCACAAGATCTTCACCAGAGATTCTGTCCAGTATATCTCTCTGTACTCTCCTAGTGCAGGTAACCCCCAGAGGTGCTAGAATATTCAGGAAGTGGAAAGTTGACTGAATGGAGAATTCTCTGATGTATCGTACATGAGCTAGTGATCTGTAATGAAATGAGACTCAGGCATTTTGGAGTCACTTAGGCTCATTTAGGTTACTCTTCAGCCATATTCACCAATAAGTTGATGAGTTCACCAGGATTTGACTTTGCTGAAGTCCTAAATTTAATGTGTTCTTGGTGCCTTGTCTGAAGGAAATGTTTGTTTGCGTCTCCCTAGGTAAAGAGAATGTAACATTTTACTGCTCTTTTCTACACTTTCCTTGAAAAATATCTTTTCAGATCACTTGACCTTTAAAAAAATAATTTATTTTTGCTGTTGAGTTATTTCAGTTCCTTAATATTGTCTGCATATTAATCATTCTCCATGTGTATAGTTTGCATATATTTACTCCAACCTTTTATGTTATCTCATCACTCAGTGATGTTTTCTTTCTTGTTGAGAGCTTTTCATTTTTATTTAACAGCATTTTAACATTATTTATTTTGTTGTTGTGTTTTGTTCTAATAGGTTCACAGATCTAATAGATTCTCATTCTAACCCTTGTAAAAATACAGTGTAAGAGATAGGACAAGCATTTATGGTGACGCTGTAAATGAAGAAATCAAAGTCACGGTGGTTAAGATATTACATCATTTTTAAATGATTGAATGAAGTAAGAATTCAAGTCATTTCTTATTCACATTACACGATCATGTTGGTTTTCCTTGTAGTGTAATCAGGGAAAGGGAAAAGCTATAGTCTGTTTTGAGCATGAAAATTTATAATGTTAAATGTTTTGAGTCTCAGGAACTTTTTCTTCTCTCTTTTCTTTCTCTCTTTTCTTCCTTCCTTCCTTCCTTCCTTCCTTCCTTCCTTCCTTCCTTCCTTTCTTTCTTTCTTTCTTTCTTTCTCTTTTGTAGAAACATGGTTTTTAATTTGTATTCCTTGTGGTTTCGATAGGTTTGTATAAACCATTGAAATGATGACGTTGGTTAGGTGTCTGTTCATTGAAGTTTGGAGGGATAATGCAGTCTGTCTACTCTTTCAAGCCAACTGAAAACAAATTTTGCTTCTAGAATTCAGAACAAACCTGGAGGAAGGAGTCAATAACTGGGAGATCCACTTAATTGGGTACATGTGCACTAGAAGCAAAGCTCTTGGTTTGTGTTCAAATGAAATAAAGATATAGATTTTGATCTTTTGATGGTTATATAAATCCCAATGATATTTTTACAATATATCAACATAGGTAAAGAATTGTTACAATCAACAGGCATGATGGTGCACAGTTGTAGTTTTGGCTACTTGCAGGCTGATCCAAAGTGATGGCTTTCTCGCTAAAGTATGAGATCAGTCTTGACAATATATGAATGCTCTGTTGAAGGGTTTCCCTCATTTCTTGTCTTCTCAAAAGAAAAGTTTGGGCTAAGAAACATGGAACATTTAAGCAGAAGTTTATTTAGCAAAGCAAAGCAAAACAAAGCAATTCATATCAAAGCTTGGAAAGGGCTGACATAAAGGGGTAAGTAGGACTTCACTGGGTTCTATATTGTGAAGTTTTAAGTTTTTATGAATATTTGTGAGGATATTAATATAGCTGTTTAGGTTAGTCAGTCCTTTTCTGCTTCCTATATTATGGTGGATTAGATAACCCTTTGGGGGTCTTTCTTCCCATGATCCTCTTGAAAAGCTCACAATGGGAATATTAAAACCACAAAGTAAGTAATCTCATGGAGTGAGGCTATCTTGAGGATGGAGATCCTTCTTTAGTGTGCCTGGGTTAGAACTGAGAAAATTCTATGGTCCCTAAGTTTGTGATATAGTGAGAAAATTCCAACTTCAATCCAACTGTGCCTTCAAGTATATTTAACTACAAGAGGCATTCTTATAGTCAGGTACTACAGACACCAAGCTATAGTTACTATTTCCTTGGTTCTCACACATCTAGTTCCCTGGGTAAACAGCAGGCATAGCTAGCAAGATACAGCCCCAGCTTTCCTTGGATACCCCCTATCTAATCCCTTGCCTACTTAGTCTCACCCTCTGTACTGGCTGGTTTTGTGTGTCAACTTGACACAGGCTAGAGTTATCACAGAGAAGGGAGCTTCAGTTGGGGAAGTGCCTCCATGAGATCCATCTATGGGGCATTTTCTCAATTAGTGATCAAGGGGGTATGGCCCCTTGTGGGTGGTGCCATCCCTGGGCTGGAAGTCTTGGGTTCTATAAGAGAGCAGGCTGAGCAAGCCAGGAGAAGCAAGCCAGCAAGGAACATCTCTCCATGGCCTCTGTGTCAACTCCTGCTTCCTGACCTGCTAGAGTTCCAGTCCTGACTTCCTCTGGTGATCAACAGCCATGTGGAAGTGTAAGCTCAATAAACCCTTTCCTCCCCAACTTGCTTCTTGGTCATGATGTTTGTGCAGGAATAGAAACCCTGACTAAGACACACTCATATGAAAAAAAAATCATTCTCAATCTCAGCAAGATAAATGTGAGTTTTCATATCTCACCTTACCACTGATCAATTCAATATGCTTGAAGAAGCAGTGGGTTTGATAGTAACAAAATTACAAGCACTGCCTGTGTCCTCTATATACATGTTATTAGAACGTGTACAGTGTTGACACCATTTTCCAGGGCCAATTAACACAATCATATGAGATTTCTTTCCTCCTTAGTTCTATTAGTATGTTTTATTACATGATTGATTTTTGTATGCTGAACCACACTCATACATCTTGGATAAATCCAGATTGATCATAATGTATGGTAAACTCACTTAGTTCCATTTCTCTATGATTGTATTGAATAACTTTATATATGTGTACATAGAAGTTATTTAACATGTAGTGTATCCTTATCCTTAAAATCATGGTGTCCTTATCTGGCAGGGTTATCCGATAATATTGGCCTCAAATAAATAAGATAAAATAAAACAAGTTAGGGAGTTTTACTTTCTGCTCCATGTTTTCTAAGGGTTTGAGAAGAATTGATGTTAATTCTTTCTAAATGTTTGAATGAATTCACTGCTGACGCCATGTCTAGACTGTTTTCTTTCCTGGGGGGATTTTTATTATAAATTCTATCTTTACCTGATATTGGCCAGTTTAGATTTTTCTATTTCTTTTTAATTCATCATGGTTGGCTTGTATGGTTCTCAAAATTATCCATTTCTTTCCTTATTTCCCAATCGCTCCTATTAATCCCTTATGATAAGTGTGTTTATTTCTGGAAGTTTATGGGAATAGCCCCATGTCAGTTCAGTTCTAGTGATGATCAGGCTGTATCATAAAGGGAGCAAGTACAAGAGGGAGAAATCACATGATAAGACAAGAAGCTACGGAGAAAAGTGGCAATTTCAGTGCAAGCAGAATAGGTCTAAGTTCAGGCAGATTAATGAGAGGAACTATCTTAACACTGTCAATTTGAAGCTATTTGTGTTTTAAATATATTGTCAAAGTAATTACCACTGTTTTGTCTTGCACCTGGGACTTTTAGACAAGTGACGAATGGCAAGATAATTTCCTGGTACACGCATATTTTATTAAATTGAACTGCTTGTTGTATATTATAACTGATATTTCATCCTTATTGTAGAAGTTTTCCCATTCACAAATAAGAACACAGCTAAATCATACCTATGATATAGCTTTGAGAATTTAAGTACATTTTACAAGATGAAATTCTCACTTTTACCTCTTTTTTGTACTTTCCTTGAATGAGGCTGAGAATGTTTAAAGCAAAATAAACAAGGCTCTTTGGAGCACTTGTCTCCAGTCTGCAAGGACCCAGTAGAAAGGCCGTCAGGCTTCCACGAAGATGTGCATACTGTGCTCGCTCATGGACTTTCGGAACTGTGAACTAAATAAATATTGTTTTTCTTTACATAATACATTTAAAGCAGAGAAAACCAGACAGAGAACAACAAAAATCTATAAAATAGATTGGTAGTAAAAGAAAGAAGAATTTAAGGCAAACATCTATCAAGGTTCAAACTTAGTGTACAGAATCTTGGGCCATACATAGATTTTAGTACAAGGAAATGTAATGAGGCTTCGACTGCATCCTGATGATACTGTCAAGAGAATAAATCATATTCTTTCCATAGTCAAAATAATCCCTGGGAATCTGTACTATGTGAAGAGTGTGGCTGAAACGTAAGTAGGAAACACTTTGGCCATACCTACTATTTAGTTTTTTGGTTTTTATTGGTTATATTATTTATTCACATTTTAAATGTCTCCTTTCCAGGTTCCCCCTCCACAACCCCCCCATACCAGCTCCCTCCCCCCTGCTTCTAAGGGGGCTCTTCCACTCACCTACTCCTGCTTCACCTCCTTAGCATTCCCCTGGATCCCCAGGTGGGACTGTCTCTGGATGGCCTTTCCTTCAGTCTCTGTTGCACTCTCTGTCCCTGTATTTCTTTTAGACAGGAGCAATTCTGGGTTAAAATTTTGGAGATGGTTGGGTGGCCCCATCCTTCAACCCGGAGCCAAGCCTAACCTCTGGATATGGTCATGACAGGTTCTCCCTCCCCTTTGTGGGCTACTATTTTAGCTAAGGTCATCCCCATGGGGTCCTGAGAGGCTCTTGCTTTCCTGGCATCTGGAACTTTCTGGTTGCTACCCCCAGTTCCCCATCCCACTTTGCTACATACCTCTGTTTAATTTCCTGACCCTCTATATATCTCCCCTGTCTTCTCCATATGTGATCCTGCCCCCCTTTCCCCTCCCCCTCCTTTCTTCCTACCAGGTCCCTCCCACCCTCTACCTCACAGGATTATTTTGTTGCCCCTTCTAAGTAGGACTGAAGCATCTACACTTTGGTCTTTCTTCTTCTTGAGATTCATACGGTATGTACATTGGGTTGTAAGTAGTCTGAGCTCTTTTCCTACTATCCACTTATCAGTGAGTACATACCATGTGTTCTTTTGTGACTGGGTTACTTTGTAAAATCGGAAATAGTATTCATAGTATGGTGCTCTTTACAAAAAGGCTGGGGAAATTCCAAGTATTTTTAGCTAATTCTGTTCTTTTTAAAAGTGGTTATTCCCCTCAGGTATGTGGTTTCCTCGCTGGAATTAAGTTTACTTATAAGTATCTTGTAACTTTTTCTAGTTTAGGATAGAGGTATTCATGTAGCTGAAGTAGGTGTCAGGATGCTAACATTTATAAAGTCCCTATGATTATAAGCCCAGTTTATGTGTTTGTGTGTAGAGGGGTAGGATTTCTTTTTTTTTAAGACTTATTTATTTTATGTATGAGTACACTGTAGCTGTCTTCAGACACACTAGAAGAAGACATCAGATCCCATTACAGATGGTTGTGAGCTACCATGTGGTTGCTGGGAATTGCACTCGGGACCTCTGGAAGAGCAGTCAGTGCTCTTACCCACTGAGCCATCTCGCCAACCCCAAGGATTTCTTATTTAATCATTTTAGTGGTGCTAGGAGGTAGTCTTAATCACATCATTATAGGATAAAGAACATAAGTGTCAGAAATTAAGTCACTTGCCCACAGTGAGGAAGACAAGGAGCAAAGATTTAAATTTCGGATTTTCTAGATTCCCACTAATTTTCATTGAAGAGATAAATTGCAGCATATATACATATCAATAATAGAGACTTTGCATACTGTATGAAAAACCTCCTATATGCAAAACTCATGTTCCTCCCATGACAAACAGAAAAGAACGAAAAAATGCCTGACACCAAGTTCCCACATGCTGTGTCTTTAGGAGAAATTTGGATCACTAACTTAGATGATGCTGTTGGAAGTCCCCAAGTTATTGTAATTTAACTTACAATATTTTTTAAACTTTTATGTTGGTACAAAACAAAGTACATAGTCAATAGAAAATATATTTGTGATTTAGAATTTTGTTCTTTTCATGGGTAAATTACTATACACATAATTCTGGACATGTGTGGCAGGGCCTCTGCTTCAGTCAGCCATGCAGTTTTGAGGGTAAACAGCTGATATGTTACAGTGCTGAATTACTAAACTGTGATGTTCAAGAGGTTTGCTATATTAAATACATTTAAAACTTATATTTTATTTGGATTTATATTTTTATGGATTTATTGTATGTAAGTACATTGTAGCTGTCTTCAGACACACCAGAAGAGGGCGTCAGATCTCATTATGGGTGGTTGTGAGCCACCATGTGGTTGCTGGGATTTGAACTCATGACCTTCCGAAGAGCAGTCGGTGCTCTTCCCCACTGAGCCATCATGCAGTCAGTTTAAGTTAAGCCATTGTACTCTAGAAAGTAAACAAACAAACAAAACCCAAGATATTCTTTACTCAAACTCCGGTTGTGAAATGAAAGCTGTTTCTCAAGAATGAATTACAGCCAGGCAGTGGTGGTGCACACCTTTAATCCCAGCACTTGGGAGACAGAGGCAGGCAGATTTCTGAGTTGAGGCCAGCCTGGTCTACAGAGTGAATTCCAGGACAGCCTGGGCTATACAGAAAAACCCTGTCTCAAAAAAAAAAAAAAAAAAGAATTACAAATAGCTGTGATCTGTGTTATTTAGGAGTCTCTACTAAGAGAAATCCAAGTGAATGAATTTGCCACAGCCTAGAATGTGCTCCAGAGTGGTGGCCATTCTTAGCCCTTGGTGTGCTTGGCTGGGGAAGCTGGGTCCTGGAAGCTTGATGGATATCAAAGCCACCCCATACCAGGGCTTTTGTGTTCTTTTCCCACAAACTTAAAGAATGAAATTCATAGACCATAGAGAGAGTTTTAGAAAGAAGTATTTTATTATAGCTTAGGAGAAAACAGAACGAAGGAGAAGGAAGAATCTCAGGGAATGGGGCCCCATTGAGGCTCATTACCTTAGAGTTTCTAAGGCTTCACTAGCCTGAGGAGTCAAGCTGGGAGTCAAGCTGGTTGTTCTGGTTTTCTGCTTTGCACTTCAGGTGTCCAGGTGCCTGACTGTCTCAGGAATGTTCTCGGGTCTGTTTTCAAGAAAGGGGTTAAACCTTGACAAAGAAAGAGATAAGGAAATTACTGCCAGGCATTCCTCTTCTCTGGCCAGGTGCAGAGGCAGATGTCCTTGCTATCTGGCAAGGACAACTCCAGCTTCTAGCTAGAAAGAAACCGCCTTTCTTTCTGTTCTTTTTTTTTTTTTTTAATGAAATCTGCATAGGCATTTTGTGTCTTTTGTTCCCATCAAATGAGGACAAAGAATGGTTTCACTCAAATTTGGAGGCAGAGAAGTCTCAAAATCTGTGGGGGTAGCACCTCAATATAGTTAAGACATTTATTCTAAAATGTATAGACAAAGCAAGACAAGTGTTGGTGAGAGTGTAACAAAATCGTAGTCTTTGTTAAATATTGGTAGAATTTTTCACTAAAGAGAGGGACATTGTTAAATAGAGTAAATAGAATATATATATCTGTGTAGATTTTCTATGGAAAAAATTATATACATAATTTCAAAGGGGACTCTACTGATGACCACAGAAAAATTTATTTGATGTAATCTATCCCCCACCTTCATCAGAGAAACTTGGGTTTACAGACGGTGATTAGCACAGAGACCCAAAACTGTTCAAGTTGCAAAGACTAAGACTGAGGAATATTCAGCCCTAAATAAAGCATCTATGTCATTAGCACCTCCTCCCAGAGCTCAGGGATAATTACAGAAGAGGGCCAGAACAAATATAAGAAAGAGCCAGAGTCAGTAGAAAACTGCAAGGAAACTGTTCTCTGGATCAATAGGGCAGTGGTCCATATGAACTCAAAACAGTTGCAACAGCATATACAAGATCAGACCAGACAAAAAAAAAAAAAAAAACAGCACAGAGAGGGAGCACTAGGCATTCAGTTCCACCTCTATCAGATGAGCCATTAGTAACTATTAGCTACTGGAAGAGGAAAGTTCAGTTGTTTCTAAGAGTATAGCTGCTGAGGAGCCAACTACACTAGAGTGGAAAGCCACATACCTAAGAAGATTAGCATATTTTGGTCCTGATGATAGGAAGACACCAAGTTGGAGGATAGGGAAGGGGAGGTTGATTTTAGAAGTGTTGAGGAAGTATTTATAATAAAAAGTAGAATATTCTCAAAGAACAGACACACATACACTGACATATACACAAACACACACAGCTGTATGTATGGTGTATGTATATTTTTTTTACACAAATCACTCAAGTATATAATTCAGATAATTTTAGCCACTAGAAGCATGGAACGTTAAAAAGAAAAAAAGAAAAAAGAAAAAAAAGGCAATTTTTCTACAATGTTACAAAGCCAAAATCCAGATGAAGATAGTAAAAAGCAGGGTCCATTATGCATTCCTGCCCTCATTCCAGGGTATTTAACAATTTTGTTATCCCCTTGGAACCTGCAACACATTGATTTCAGCCCTCCTTAGGAACATCCAAGTCCACTGAAGCTCAACTAACTCCCTTATATACATAAAATCTGCCTTATCCGCACATCCTTCCACCCGTATTACATTATGCCTATAATACCTAACACAATGTACAGCTAAATCTAGGTGTTATGTTGTTTTAGGTAATAATAAGAAGAAATTAGTTTGCACATATTTAGTGCAGACCTAGCCACAACAGGCCTAAACTGGACATGACTAAGAGAGAAGATGAGCAGTTCTCAAATGGAGGAGCTCAGAGACAGAGACTTCATTCCCATGAAGGAAGCATAGTACGTAGCACTGGTAAATTCAAGTTTTGTCTTATAAATTTGCTGAGATTATTTTTCTTTTTTTTCTTTTTTCTTTTCTTTTTTTTTCAAGACAGGGTTTCTCTGTGTAGCCCTGGCTGTCCTGGAACTCACTCTGTAGACCAGGCTGGCCTTGAACTCAGAAAGCCACCTGCCTCTGCCTTCCAAGTACTCGGATAAAGGCGTGCGCCACCACCGCCCGGCGAGATTATTTTTCATATATTTCCAATCCACAATCTGATTGAATCTCTAGATGTACAACCCATAGACACAGAGGACCAACTGTATTTATTTTTAAAATTAAGTTCTGGGAATCTAACTCAGTGGGGGGGCACTTGTCATGTACAAACAAAACTCACTGTTGCATCTGTAATACTGCATTTAAAATTTTAAATGCCTTTCCTTTGGACAGAAACATTTCTGGGTTAAAAATATTGAGGTGTGTGGGTGGCCTCATCCCTCAGCTGGGGGCCATGCCTATCTACTGGATATGGTCTCTATAGGTTCTATCTCCCCTTTATTGACTATTTCAGCTAATGTCATCACCATTGGCTTCTGGGAGCCTCTCACTTCCCCTGGCTTCTGGGACTTCCTAGTAGCTACCTCCAGTTCCCCATCCCCCACTGCTACATGTTTCTATTTCCTGACCCTCTGTACTTCTCTCCTGCCCATTCCAATACCTGATCCTAGCCCCCTTTTTGTCCCTTCCCCTCCTCTATCCCTCCCTGGTCCCTTCCTCCCTCTACCTCCTGTGATTATTTTGTTCCCTCTTCTATGTAGGATTGAAGCATCCACACTTTGGACCTCCTTCTTCTTAAGTTCCATATGGTTTTTGGGTTGTGTGGTTGGTATTCTGAGTTTTAGAGCTAATATCCACTTATCAGTGAGTACATACCATGTGTGTTCTTTTGTGTGTGGGTTACCTCACTTAGGATGATATTTTCTAGTTCCATCCACTTCCTTGAGAATTTCATCAATTCATTGTTTTAAATAGCTAAGTAGTACTCCGTTGTGTAAATGTACCACATTTTCTGTATCCATTCCTCTGTTGAGGGACATCTGGGTTGTTTCCAGCTTCTGGCTATTATAAATAAGGCTGCTATAAACATAGTAGAGCATGTGTCCTTGTTTTATGTTGGAGCATCTTTTGAGTATATGTCAAGTAGTGGTATAACTGGGTCTTCAGGTAGAACCACTTCCAATTTTTTGAGGAAACGCCAGATTGGTTTCCAGAGTGGTTGTACCCACTTACAATCCCACCAGCAGTGGAGGATTGTTCCTCCTTCTCCACATCCTCACAAGCATCTGCTGTTGCCTGAGTTTTTGATCTTAGCCATTCTGAAATATTCCTGTCTAAAGGAAAGACAGAGACAAAAAATGGAACAGAGACTGAAGGAAAGGCCATCCAGAGATCCAGAGATCGTCCCACCTAAGGTTCCATCCCATCTGCAGACACAAAACCCCCACACTATTGCTAATGCTAAGAAGTGCTTGCTGACAGGATCCTGATATGGCTGTTCCCTGAGAGGTTCCACCAGCACCTAACAAATACAGATGCTGATACTCACAGTGAACCATTAGACTGAGCCCAGGGGACCCCAAAGTAAGAGCTAGAGGAAGGACTGAAGGAGCTGAAGGGGATTGCAACCCCATAGGAAGAACAATATCAACTAACTGGACCACCCAGAGCGCCCAGGGACTTAAACCACCAACCAAAGAGTATCCATGGAGGGAGCCATGGCTCCAACTGCATATGTAGCAGAGGATGGACTTATCAATGGGAGGGGAGGGAGGCTTGATGCCCCGGTGTAGGGGGATGCTAGAGGGGAAAGGTGGGAGTGGGTGAGTGGGTGAAGGAACACCTTCATAGTGGGGAAGGAGAGGAAGAGAGGGGATGGGAGGGGGGTTTGTGGATGAGTAACCGGGAAGGGGGATATCATTTGAAATATAAACAAATAAAACGATTAATAAAACATTTTAAACTCATATTTACTAAAGTAAAAGCATCATTCTGCATGCCTAAGCATCTGTGAAAACGTGGGAGGGTCTCAACTCGGCTGCTCAATTGTGTTGCTGTAGTCATATTATTTAAACAACCTTTATCATCGAGACAAGGTATCTCTGTGTAGTCCTGTATATTTCAAAATAATACATCACTACTAGTATTTTCTTAAATGAACATAAATATATAAAGTCTTTTTGTTTGTTTTGTATTTAGTAGAGTTTAAAATCTTGGCTCTACTGTGGTACAAGCCCAAAATAAGAACAATTTTTAGACGTTGGATTTCATTGTAATAAGGCTGTACTTCAATGACCCTCACATCAAAGAATTTTACCTCCATTGTAGCTAAGCTGAGAGTTGATAGTTCTGCTGAACCAAGAAATGAATTGTAGGCACGATTTTTGGATACAGACTTCCTGCTATGGTCAAAGCTAATTGACTTGAGAGAGTGACTTTGTTCTCAGCACACAGAGAACAGGTTACAATTTAAGAGATGGTGTGTGTATTAAGATGGTCTATCCATAAAGTCATTTAACAACTGTTTTAGTGGACAATAGTTCTGCTTGGAGGGTGGCACAGACATTAGGTGTGGGTAAGAATCTGGTTCATTAGCTGTGATAATTTGGAAAAGAATTCATCTCAGAGAAAGAGTAACTTGTAAAGTCCTCTTATTCAAACTTGATACAAGAATTACAAACGTCAAGCAAAGCATTCAGTCTCACTCTTGGTTGTTCTCTTACAAGCCCCCTCCCAATTTAATTGTCTATATTTCTTTTGGGTATATAAATACTTTTGAAATATGTAAGCTGTTCCGAAAACCATAGTAAAGTATAAAAACATGAAATAAACAATATTACTAATAGAGAGACTGAGATAGGAGAAGCAAAATTTCAAGACCCTTATGTTGTACACAGCCAGACACTGTCATGAACAAACAAGCTGAAAGTGTATATAGATTATACAATATTGAACCAATTTCTCCAATTACCAAATTATAGAGACCATTGGATGACAATCAACAAATTTCTAATTCCTCATATTATTGGATTTCAGTCCATTAGGATATGTTGATAATGTTAATTTTCATATTAAGATATTAAGAAAAAGTAATTGTCACTTCCTGTTGTTTTTGTTGTAAGAGGTGAAATTAGATTTGTGTGGATTTGTTGAAAGATTACTTTCTTGCTTTTTCTAGGGTGTAGTTTTGCTCCTTATGTTGATGTTTTCCACCTATTATCCTTTGTAGGGTTGGATTTGTGGAAAGATATTGTGTGAATTTTGTTTTGTCATGGAATATCTTGTTTTCTTCATCTATGGTAATTGAGAGTTTTGCTGGGTATAGTAGCCTGGGCTGGGATTTGTGTTCTTGTAGGGTCTGTATGACATCTGCCCAGGATCTTCTAGCTTTCATAGTCTCTGGTGAGAAGTCTGGTGTAATTCTGATAGGCCTGCCTTTATATGTTACTTGACCTTTTTCCCTTACTGCTTTTAAAATTCTTTATTTGTTTAGTGCACTTGGTGTTTTGATTATTATGTGATGGGAGGAAT
>JADRCC010111960.1:0-11683 GCA_019843855.1 Hylomyscus alleni
TTTTTTTTTTTTTTATAGTAAGGAATGAACAGCACTGATCATATTCTGTATACCAAAGGAATGTCTGGTGTTAGTAAGGTCAGGGGTTGGGAGAAGAAGAAATAGTCCCAGGAGGGTTGGCTTCCCTAAGGCGTCTCTTCCCTCCATGCTCAGACATTCAAATGGTCCACATGGCTGTCTCAGCACCAAAGGACAAAGACACCCTTTTCTCCTATAACATAATAGTATGTGATAGGGATGGAGCTAAGAAGGTACAGTGCTTGCCTAGCACGCCTGATGCACCAGGCTTGATCCCCAGCACCACATAACCCAGGCAATACATGCCTGTAATCCCACTGTGTGTGTAGGGTTGGAGGCAGGAAGCTCAGAAGTTCAAGGCTGTACTCATAGGAGTTTAAATCAAACTGGATATATCAGACCCTGTCTAAAATAAAATAAAATAACAATTCATGAGTGCTCCAAGTCACCACTCTCTTCTATCATGGGAGGAGGTGGAAGCAAAAATGAGTGGGAAAATTACCAGGTCTATATGGTCTAAGACCACAAAAGCCCTCACATAAATAGCAGGACAATGGGATGACTCCAGCATCTGTAAAGATGGTTGGGAGCCCTGCTGTTAGAGACTCTGGCCCATCTCATTCTTCCAACTTCTCATACTGAGCTATCTCCATGACCTGTGACATGTATGGAAAGTAACGATCTGAGGATCTTAAAGCGTTATTTTTCTATTGTTTTAATGGCTCCAATAAGAGTACCATTGTTCCTGAGTGGTATACACGCTTCATTCTAGTAATTAGCTGTCAGAGAGGACCCGACAGCAGCCTAATGTTGTCCGCTCCAATCATATTAATGAAATGCAATCCACTCAGATGTCCTGAATGCATATCTGTAATTGCATTAAGCAGAGAGACTGGGGACATCAGGATCAAACTTCAGTCTCTGAGCAGAGCGTCACGATCAAGCACATTAATCCATTACTTCTTCAGAATCTGACAGCCAATTAATATACCAGGCCTGCATACACCAAGCGAAGGATTGATGTCCCTGTCAGATTTTGTTTTTTGTTTTTTGTTTTTTTTTAAAGCCATTAAAATGACTGTTTGTACTCAGGGATGTCAAAGTAAATGCTTGGTATAATGTTTCTAATCAAAATCAATTGTTCAAAGGTGGAAAGGTAAGAAGGAAACTTTGGGGGAACACTGTCATTACTTCCAAAAAAGGAGATTTAAGCCTGAAAAGTCACACGGCTTATCCTGGTATTTTAACAACAACAACAAAATAGCTAAAATTAGGTACAAGTCAGCATTCAAATAACTCAACCATATTGATTGATTTCTGAACAGGACAAGCTGGGTGTGGATTTTTTTCCCTTTAACACAAACAGGCCTTGATTTTAAGGCTTTTCCGTTGTTTACAATGAAGCTTAAAGATATTCCAAGCAAGAGTTCCATCCTGAGTTCTTGCCTACCTCAGAGAGCACGCTTTGTTTATTACCAAAGCCATTTTCTGCAAATGAGAACTTCTGCAGGCCCAGGAAGGCAAAGCTGAGAATGAACACGTCTTCAGGTCTGTGGAGCTGTACAAGTGCCCTATGAGTCACATCCACTTGGAAGAGCACTCAGGATAGTGGTACATTCTGGGTGGAAATCCAGTTTAATCAGCATGTTAATCCTGAGTGCTATCAGGATGCTGCCACACTCAGAGGGAAAGCTGCGGGAGCCTATTTCCTGCCCTTGCCCAGGCACTGTCTACCTGCAGCTCATGCTTGCTGAGCTTACACTGCGTGTTTGGATTTCCCATGACTGGTGCCCATAGTTTCTGTGCCCTCTCCTAACCACTTAGGAGCCACCTAGCCAGCCTGGCTGCTTACTTTTGTGAATGGTCTTTCCATAGAGGTGAGTAACAACATTCATTGTGAGGTATGATGCTTTACCTGGAGGACTGGGTTTGGCATGTCTATGTTCCTTTGTGATAGCTTTTATCTTGCAGTGTGGGAGGGATCTGACTTTTTATATTGATGTGTGTAACTCAGATTCACCTACCTGACACTCGGTAGTGACTCTAGAATGCTTCCTAAAACCAATAAGGTGGACACTTAAGTCCTTTGCTGTGAATTGTGAAGTAGCAGTTCCTATGAGCAATGTCTGAGAGCCCTGTGGGGTCAGTTGGGTTGTGGGAAGTGATAATGTGGAGTCTGTCTTATGAGACCAGCTAAGGAAACATTGCCTATTTTTAGTTTTGTTTCCATGGTCTCATCTCCCTTTTACCTCAAAGCAACAAAGACTTTTTACAAGGAAGTCCTGCAGCTGTTTGGGGGCTCAACAGGGCAAGGGCTGGCCATGAAAGCCTGATGGTTAGAGTCCAGTCCCTCAAAGGCATGGTAGAAGAGAACCAATTTCCAAAAGTTATCCTCTGAAGTCCCTACACTCATATCATGTGCACACAATAAGTAAAATAAAAACCAAAGTTGCCGTTGTTATCTAGACGCCATGTCTAGGGTATGATTACTACACAGGGGCCTGAAAAGGACACTTGGGGACGTGTTCAGGCAGAGGGCTCCTGTTAGAAGGATGCTCTTGATAGAATTTCCATGTTGCTGACTAAGAGATGGCATGATTTGTAAAGCCCTGAGTGAGGAACTGTTGGGAAATTCTGACTACAAAGAGGCTCTGGTGGGCAAGGATGAAGGAAAACTTGAGTTCCTTACTATGTGCCCTGGAAATACGCTAGCTTCCTGCACATCCTCTTTAGTCTTTGTGACCATCTTGTGAGGTAGCAATTTTGATCTTTGCTTTATTTAGGAGCTTGAAGAGGTAAAATAATTTTGTGATGATCATGAGTAGAGTTCGTCTAAGTTTCCAACTGCTCAAGAATAGAGTGAGATTTGAATCCATATCTTCTGGGTCGTGAAGCTCATCCTGTTTGTCCATACCATATGTTCCTACTACAGGGAAACCAGTTTTCTCTTTAGAGAGAGCTTTCGCTCCCACCAAAGGAAGGTACCATTTGTAGTATTTGAGAGCTTGGGAGCAGAAGGAGCTAGAAGCAGAATGGTGTAAGCAGAATGGTGTTATAGGAGGGGCCAGGGCTCTGGAGACCTCCAGGTCAGGGTCAGCTCCTGGTTTGTGCACTTGACAGATGAATGGATTATGACAAATTATTTAATCCTGCTCATCCTTGCCTGCTTACATGAATCATTGGGCAAAGCCACATACTATGAAGAGCTCAGATGCTTAAACCTTGAGTCTGTTCGGGGGCCATGATTATTGCCTTCTTCCCAGCTCTTTCTGAGTACCAGGAAGTATGACCATCTCTTTGTATGTATTAACTCAATTAACACTCACGGTAACCCCAGCAGACACTATTATTCTCACTTTTATAGCTGAGGAGACATAGCACAGAGAAATGGAAGCCTTACCATAGCTACTCAGAGCTGCTACTCAGACCCAGTTGTTTGCTCCAAAACCTATGTGCTTAACTACCACTTTCTCTTTCTCAGGCTTGCTAACAGTAGCAATCACAGATAAGGATATGCTACTTTTTCTTTCAGGACTCACCAGTCTCTCTTCGGGGGAGTATTGTTAAGCAGAATTTAAATACCTTCGTTTTTCTTTCTTAAGAAAGGTCTAATTATGTTGCCCAGGCTAGTCTTGAACTCTTGAGCTCACAAGGGTCCTTCTACCTTAGCCTCTTGAGTATTGGGACTATAGTTCTACACCATGATTCTCAGTTCATGCTAGTTGCCTTGACTAGGTTTCCCCTCTTTATGCACACAGCAAGCATCCTGCAACTACCAGGTGAACTGACATCTGAGGGAGTTCACGCTCATGTTAGCCACTCAGCCCTATGAAGGGATTGCCATCCAAAAGCGTACTCAGCTTTTTACAGGTCTCATCATTTCAACTATCTTGTTTCATTTTGTTTTCAGACAGGTTTCATTATGTAGATCAAACTATCATTGAACACTCAGGACCTTTCTGCCCCAGCTTCCCCAATGCTGGGAGACAGGCATGCACTACCACACTTAGCTATAATTCTGTATAGGTCAAGAGGTTGACAGAATGCTTTCCTCAACTGTTCTTCACAGGAATTTTCTTTTTTGAACCTAGAGCTCAAAGATTTGGCTAGGCTGCCTGGCCAGCAAGCTCCAGGAATCCACCTGTCTCTGTCTGCCAGCACTGAGATTATAGCCACTGGCTACTGTGTCCAGCCTTTGACATGAGTGCTGGGAATCCAACTCAAGTACTCATGGATATGCAGCAAGTACTCTTTAACAACTGAGCCATATCCTTAGTCTTTCACTGAAACAGTTTTTACATTATTATATTTGTATGTGTTTGTGCACTCGTGCACACACGTGTGTGTTCATGGTGGTAGATGCTGTCCACATCATGTGTGTGGAGGTCACTGGACAACTTTTGAACTTCCATCTATTCTCCCCCCATGGGTTTTGGAGATCAGCAAGCACCTTTCCTTGCCGGGCCATGTTCCTGGTTCTGCAACCATTGTTTTGTTTTCTTACATTTTACCCTTTATTTTTGTTTTATGTGTTTGATACTTTGTCTGCATGTATGTCTGTTTAACATGTGCATAAAGTGCCCGTGGAAGTCATAAGAGGGTGTTGGGGCCCTGGGACTGGAGTTACAGGCACTTTAAAGCCAAAAATGTGGCACTAGGAATTGAACTCAGGTCCTTTGGAGGAGCAGCAAGTGCTCTTTACTAACAAGCCATCTCTTTAGGCCCCTGCAACATTGTTAGATGTGCAATTCAAGGTGTTAAACAAGAACATGCTCTTGCATAACCATCACCATGAGCTGTATCCATCAGCCCTTTTCCCTCTTTTAAAACTGAAATGAAGCCGGGTATGGTGGCGCACGCCTTTAATCCCAGTGCTTGGGAGGCAGAGGCAGGCGGATTTCTGAGTTCGAGGCCAGCCAGGTCTACAGAGTAAGTCCAGGACAGCCAGGGCTATACAGAAAAACCCTGTCTCGGAAAAAAAAAAAAAACCCAAAAAACAAAACTGAAATGATTTGCTGGTTCCCGTCACAAACCAGCTCCAAAGGCTTATGACCCACTGTGGGCCTCTCTCAGCTATTGCTAATCCCCAATTTACTATCTATGTCTGTAATCTTGACTTGTCTTTTTGTGACTGGCTAATGTCACATGGTAAAATGCCCTCATGTTTACCCACACTGCAATAAGCTCGTTCCTCAAGCTGTATAATGTTGCTCTATACACACATATTACATTTTGCTTATCACTCACCAGCTCTGGGACACCTGGGTTACATTCAGATTTCACAACTACGCGTGATGCTGCTAAGAACGCAAGAGTATTTATCACAATATATGTGAGTCTATCATTGTTTCTGAGGAACTATCAAACTGTTTTTATAGCAACTATACCTTCTTACATCCCTGCCAATAGTGAATAAAAATTCCAATTCTTGAGGCTGGAGAGATGACTCAGTAAGAGTGCATACTGTTCTTACAGAGGACCTCAGCTCCGTTTCCAGCATCCAACGTCAGGTGACTCACAAACTGCCTCTAACTCCAGATAGATGCCTTGGGCCTCCACAAACACCTGTATCATATGTTCTTCTTTTGCATACACACGCATACTTGTACTTGCAAGCACAAACACACCCACACACACACGACTCCTCTACATTGTCAATAACACTTCTTTTCTGAGGTTTAGGTCTAAGCATCTGAATGTGGCTAAAGCTGTGATTTGTATTTACCTAATGGTCACTGAGGGTGGACTGGTTTTCACATGCTTATTCTCTTCGGAGAGATTCAAGTCCTTTTCCATTGTTGAATTGGGAGGGGTTTGTTATTGAATACTAGGAGTTCTTTATATATTCTGGATATTAATCCCTTATTAGATTTATGATTCATAAATATTTCCTCTGGGTTTCCTTTTTATACTGTTGATAATGACTTTTATAGCAGGTATGACATGAAGTCAAATCTGTAGGTTTTATTTTTGTTGTCTACATATTTGGAGTCACATTCAAGAAGTTCTGAATAAACCCATGAAGCTCTTGCCTTCTGCTTTATTCTCAATGTTTTATAATTTTAAGTACTACAACTAGGATTTCTGATCTATTTTAAACTTCTAACATCCTACATGACAACAAAAAAGGAGGTCTGAGCACTGGGGACAGACTTCCTTGGGTTCCTTAGGGAACAGTGAGCTTCTGTTTGCTTGTTGATCACCTCCTAGGGCTGTTGTGGAGAATGGATTATCAGATTCTCAGGGAGTTTGTTTGTTTGTTTTCCAAGACAGAGTTTCTCTGTGTAGCCCTGGCTGTCCTCGAACTCATAAATCCTCCTGCCTCTGCCTCCCAAGTGCTGGGATTAAAGGTGTGCACCACTGCTGCCTGGCTTCCTCAGGTTTTTTTTTTTTTTTTTTTTTTTTTTGAGAAAGGGTTTCTCTGTGTAGCCCTGGCTGTTCTGGAGCTCACTCTGTAGATGAGGTTGGCCTCGAACAGAGAAATCTGCCTGCCTCTGCCTCACAAGTGCTGGGGTTAAAGGCATGCGTCACCACCACCCAGCCCCTCAGGGTTTTTAAATGAGGGCTAAGAACATGGGCTTAAGCCCTGCTTATCATCCATAACTGTGGGATAGTTAACCACCCTCTTTGGCTCTATCTCATTACTCACTAAAGTAGGACAACAGCAACATCTCTTTAGAGGGCTTCAAGGAATAGCCAGGAATATATATTATAGAACCTAGACAGTCTTTGGTCCACAGGAGATATTTAACAAATGGATTCAAGAGGCCATGAAATCCAATGATGATCTAGAATGTTTATGTGATTCGTTTTTTTGTTTGTTTGTTTGTTTGTTTTTGATACAGGGTCTCTCTATGTAGTTCCAGAACTCACTCTGTAGAGCAGGCTGGCCTTGAACTCAGGTATCCACCTGCCTCTGCCTCCCATGTGCTGGGATTAGACACAAGCCGCCACCATCCAGCTGCTTATGGGATTCTTTAGTATCTGTTTTCATCTTCTGTCTCCAACCTCCTAACATGCAGCCCTTCTGTATCAGTCACCATGTAATTTGTTATAGTTCCAATTAGAAATGCTCCCTTTAAGCTTGTATATTTGAATACCTGGTCCCTAGCTGGTGTTATTTTGGAGGAGTTTGGGGAACCCTTTGAACATGAGGTTTAGCTGGCAGAGATGGGACTACAGAGTGGTGTTTATGGGTTATAGCCCAGCCCAGTTGAGCCTTCACTCTCTGCTGATATGATGTAAGCAGCTGCCTCATGTTTCTGCTGTCATAGACATGAGCTGTTCTCACCACCATGTTTCCCCTGTCATAATGGACCACGTCCTTTCAAATTACGAACAAAAGTAAACTCTCCTCCCCCTATGGTGCTTCTGTCAGGTGTTCTGTCACTGATGGATCTATGCCTTCTGGAAAGGCTGCTGGCAGATGACTTTCACTGCCAAGACCTGGCCCATCTTGATCTTGTGGGACCTGTGGAAAGTCCCCTGAACAACAGCACAGAGACGGTACAGAGTCTCTTCAGAGCAGGTTTCCAAGGGTTAGATCTTGGACAACTGCAATTGCAATTAGATGTCTGGCTTTCTGATATTGGCCATAACTATTCTGCTACTCCCATCTAGTTCCAATTGTTTCCCACAGCCAGGAAGATAGTTTGAAAACGCTTATGAGATCCTCTCCCCATCTCTAACAGGCCCTCTGCTTCAGAAGAGTTCATAGTAAGTTTGAGACATATGGGTTTAAGTTCAATATAGACATATTCCATATAGCGATGGGATATGTGCTGAGAAACACATTGTATGTGATTCTATGTGGAACATCATGGATGATAGAGCCCATGCTGTGCATACTATGGTGGTTTACATAAAAAAATATATCCTTCATAGGCTGTATTTGACCCTAGGTTAGTGGTGCTGTTTGGGGATGCTATGGAGTCCTTAAGGAAGTCCATCACTGGGGGCAGGTTGGATCCATCACATCCTGTCCCACTTCCAGTTTGCTCTTTCTGCTTTATGATCTCAGCTTCCTGCTACTTCCAGCCACCTACTGCAATGTCTCGCTCACCATAATGGGCATTCCCCCTGGAAACATAAGTCCAAATGAACTCTATTGTCCATAACTTGCTTTTGTTTGTGGTGTTTTTAATCACATCAACAAAAAGTAACTATTGCAAAGGCCAAACCCTACACAATTATGGTACATGGAGTGTGTGTCATGGTACAAAACAACACTAATCTAAATGAAACACAAGAAAAAATAAGACAATCAAGAGAGGGTGTAGGAGATGGTGAGATGACTCAGTGGGTAAAGGCACTGGTTGCGTAATCCTGGTAGTCTGAGTTCACTCTCTGGAACCCACTTAAAGGTGAAAAGAGAGAGCAATAAACTTGTTTTCTGACCTCCACACACATACTGTGCCATGTGCCCCTCCCATCATGCACATGCACACACATATACTAATAATATTCTTTAAAGGGATGAGGTAAAAAGTGAGATGCAGGAGGCTGCTGCCAGTGTACCACAGCAGAATGCTTTATAGTGAACTTTTCAGTAGTAAAAGAGATACACTCTAAAATATGATGGAAAGTATAGTAAGTGAATGCTGTCCAACAACAGTCGCTGTTATCAAGTATTGTAGGTAGTTCTTGACTGGACATGGTGTACTTTTGTGTGACTGGCAGTAGAGGTTTGTTCACACCAGCATCACAACACGATAGCAATGTACTGTACGATGACATTACAATGGCTGTAACAGCATGAGGGGCAGGATTTCTTTTAACACTATTATAATCTTCAGGAACCATCAGCATGTATGCAGTCTCTGATTGACTGCAAAGCTGTTATGCAGTACCTGCCTCTACTGTAATTGCTATACATGCAGAGCCTATATTATAGATTACATATTTTCAAGAGGATAACTGAGCCAAATGATTTCCCAAGGTCCCTTGACCCTTTTGATTCAAAGATAACGACTGGTGCCAGTAGCATGGGATATCTTGATTCTAGTAATGTTCACAGACTTTCCTTCCCAGGTTCCTCCTTCCATTTCCATCTCTCGTATTTCTTGCAGCCCACTTCTGTGGCAACAGTATAGGCCTCATTGTTCTGACTTACTCTGCTGCATTCTTAATTCTTGTCTGTCTCTGATACACAAGCTCCCTTTCACCACCTGGAAAAATTGTACTCAAATGTCAAGGCCCAACAAAATATCCTCCACTGTGTCCCTTGCTCCACCTGCCCCCTCATCCTCAGGGCACTGTATGGGTCCCTTTTAGGACAGCATCCTTACTTGCTTTTCAAACCCACTGAGAGGAAGCTTCTGGAAGGCAGACTATGAGTCATTTGTCTCTCTTCACCTCCTGCAAAGCTTGCAGAGAGTGGGCACTCAAGGGTGCAAAATAAATGCTCAGAAGGAGCCACTAGAAAGGAACAGAATTAAAAAAAAAAGTTTAAAATGTCTTAGGCTTTACAGTCTAAAAGACTTAAAGACCTTTTGTTTCTCAGAACATAAATCCTAAGCAGCTGACTGTAAATTCTTTGTGGATTTAAAAACATCATGTACTTTCTGCTCTACTGAATACAGAATCTGAGAGAGGCAGAGCCAGTGGGCCCTGAGAGGCTTGCTGACCCTACTCTGGCTTGTTCAAGATGATGAGAGGAGGGGCTTACCTGCAGCCAGCTCTTCTAGGTCCAGACCAGCTTTTTGTCTCTACAACTCAGTGGACCACCAGGGGGGCTTGTAGGTGATCTGTCACAAACCAAAACTCTCTCTTGCCTTGTTGAGCTAGAGCAAATTTCTCTACCAAAGGTTCTGCTTAGTGTCTGTGGTCCCACTTGCCATGATAAGCCATAGCACATATATTGAAAAGGCTAAAAGAAAGCAGTAACAAAGGGACACAAGACCACACACCCCAGCCTGCCTTGCAAAAACAGCCTGGCAAAAGCAGTTTACTCTTCACATGAAACGATGAAGTCTTCAGACAGCTACATATTTCTTCAAGATAACTGAAGGAACTCCGTGACAATTGGCATCAATATCCAACTTATGTTACCTAACATATTTTAGCAGCTACAACTCTCTGCGTGATACATTCTATATGGACAGCTCTATAGTGATTGGTAAATTACAATATGGATGAGTACACATGCTTGAGGAAACAGCCTTTATGAAAATATGTGGTGTTTCACACAGAACTCACATGCCTTACACAGGCTGTTGGGACTGAACTGTACACAGATCTACCTTGGAGGAGATCATGCTTGCCTTATGTGACATGGTCTGACTCTGTCTTCAAACAGTGGAGGAGCGGGGAGTTACAAGTATGTCCTGGACATCTTGAGACATAGAGGCAATGCAGCTTAAAAAGAGTTAACACATACCTACCAGACATCCTGAACAAACCGAATCTTATTTAATTAGATACTGTATTTGGGTGTGTGGTGGGGGGTGGGAGTAGGGGTGAATAAAACAAAATTCTTTCATTAACTACACCAAACTCCCTTAAAGGCAACAATATGTTCCTCCCTGTCAGGATGGAATGGAATGAAGTCTGTATTTTAATTGGGGTCAGATGAGGAGCCATTTGGCTTTGGATGCTTTGTTTATCAGCCTCATGGCTGAACCGGAACGTGAAATATCCCATTGCACAACCATTCCACTTAAAAGCCCACTTTCTTACTTGTTAAATGCTGTAAATGTAGCCCCAACTAGCTTTGAGTTTAGAAACAGATATTTAAAGACCCTGCAGTGACATGATGCTCCTGGGTAGCTGTGGGTCACTGATACTGCTCATTCTATCTGGCACCAAGACCACCACAGACAAAGCCCTCGGGATCGGGGACAGCATGAGAATGGTGTCCACAGGTTGGTGCTCAGAGTGAGGGAGGGTGCCCCCTCCATGCACCTGAGCTGAAAACTTCCAGGAACAACAAACTCCACTCTGGCTTTCGTGAAGAGCAAAGAATGTCCTGTTGTTATAAACCCATCCTATCACTTGCAGGTTTTGTGAGACTAGGCAAGTCATGGCCTTTCTGTGCTTTGTATACTTACATCATCCACACCAGAGAAAAACGACAGTATTTACCTGATGGGGCTGCTGCAATGATTAAATGACATAAGGTTCCAGGCATGGAGTAAGCACAACTTTTGAGTTTCTGTTATGATTATTCATTCATATTCCCTCATTTATGCTCATAATTTACTGAAATTAGGGTAACTCATTTCCTTTCAAGAAGAAATTGTCCCAGGAGAGTAAGTTACATATCCAGGAGTCACACAGCCAGAAACTCACATGGGTGTCGTCTGAACTCAGTCTTATTACAAGTCTTTTTACTACAAGATGTTCTTTTGGGGCAAACAGAATAAATATACTCTAAATTCAGAACCTGGAGATAGTTCAAAATTTCTTCTGTGTGCCTTTTAAAAAAGGAAACACAGGCTAGAAAGATGGCTCAGCGGTTAAGAGCACTAACTGCCCTTCCAGAGGTCCTGAGTTCAAATGCTGGCAACCACATGGTGACTCACAAGCATCTGTAATGAGATCTGATGCTCTCTTCTGGTATGACTGAACACAGCTACAGCGTACTTACATATAATATATAAATAAATCTTTAAAAAAAGCACACACACACACACACACACACACACACACACACACACACACACAC